>QNQO01003166.1:0-70875 GCA_003290165.1 Berberis thunbergii
GAAAAGAGTAGTTGAAATATTGGATAGTGGATTTATTTTATAGCTCAACTAGGCAATTAGTTTTTCTTTTGCCATGGTGGAACTGTGTGAGATTGAAGGTTCAGTCTAAGCTTTCTAAGCATACAGTGCTTAAAAGAATGCTTACTCTAGTAGTGTTCCTTACCCATAGAGACCAAAAAATCATGGCATTATAGATAGTATGAGCCTTTGGGTCAAATTATCCGAAGAAACAACGTGGCAAGTAGGATCATGCTCCACGGTTCAAGGCAACCGTGAATTTCAACAATGAGACTTTTGAAAGCCCGGTGTTCTGTACGACTTTAAGGCAAGCAGAGCATTCTGCAGCCGAAGTAGCTCTTAAAGAGCTTGCAAAACGAGGTCCTTCAAGATCGCTCGCTGCAAAAGTTCTTGTAAGTATAGTACAATATGCTCATAGTTTACATTTCCTTTTTATTTAATCATGTCCTCTTGTTCATTATTGGTTTTCATAGTTGCAAAGTTTACTAAGTGAAAATTTCTTTATTATAGGATTATATAGTATTCAATTTCAGTTTCACATACATAAATAGGGGATGTTTGCCATAAGCATTGATCCTTTATAAATCAATATATATAATCTCAGAAACTCCTACATTTGAGTATTCTGATGAAGTTAGAACTTGGAATATAACTGTGGCTCCCCATAGAGAGTGTATCTCCAGAATTACCACCAGATTTTCAAGTGTTTATTTCACTTGAGTTTTGTCTTTTTTGAACAGGGTTGTTCCCATTACCCCCATGTTTTTGTCATGAACACAGTGCACAGTTATTCCTTCTATATTGCAATTTTTTCCTCCCCTTCTTTGATAGAGCAAATAGGGAATGGACACTACCATCCGTTTTAAGGAAATTGTTAGTATAGGCTAATTGTTAATTCTTATCTAAGATCATAAGTTGTGTATACTCCATGCAATTAAATAGAGGGGAGTCTTTACAAGCAATGAATAGAAAGGAAGGATGATTGGTCACTGGATTGGAAAGAAGATTCAATGGTTGGAAAATCGATTTGTTGGCTAGACTGTTAGCCCAGCTTCAGAATGTCATCCTCTGGGGAAAGAGAGCAGTGGATTTGGCATGGCGAGAAGGTTTCTCAGTAAAATCCTGCTTTCAGCTCTTATCCAATGCCCAATTCTAGCAAACTCAATAGGTGCTTTAACTCGAAAATGCTTTGGAAGAAGAAAATGACTCCCAAAGCTAATTTCCTGGCGAGGAGCCTTGGTCTTGGTCATATTCTTACCATTGACCAGCTGATGTTTAGAGGACTCATTATATCAAACATATGAATCCTTTGTAGGAATCAAGGAGTGTCTCTTCTCTACAGGAAGTTTGGAATAGATTCGTTAGCGAATGGTGCGAACTGTAGTATCCTTTCAAAACTTACAACAATGGTCGGCACAATGGGAATGTGATGATTTTCCATTTAAGGGAACTGGTTACAGGAAAGGCTGCCAAATGTTACTATGTGAGCCACCTGGGGCGAGAGAATTGTCAGGATTTTCAGTAATAGTTCAAGGACATAGCAATCGTTTGTAGAGATATATGGAATCAGTTCAAGGACATAGCAATCGTTTGTAACCAGGAAGAAATTAATAGATTTTGAAGATGAAATCTGTATATTATCATATGCAGTTCTAATAGCTTGCTTGGTTCTATTGCAGTGGCACATTCACAGTCTTCATCTTCCTCATCTTCTTCTCTATCGTCCGCTACTAAATGGAATGATGAACAAGAACAGTCTATCATTACTCTCTTTCTCTCCACTTTTTGTCCTCCAGATGCAAGAAAGTCACCAATCCAAAATGATAGGAATCGTGGCAGGCAGAGATCAGCTCCAGTGCACCGCGACATAAAACCAACCAGTAGTGGCGTATCGTTACATCCTGTGTAGTGCGCCTTCTCAGTGAAGATGGACATATGAAATCTGCAATTGGCATAAGAACCCTTCTTCAGGTACTCATCTCATTAAGTAGTGCATTTAAACTTTAGAGAGTGCGTTGTTTCAACAAACAGTGGGAAAGAAAAAAATAAAGATTATATGGTGAAGTATCGTCTGACCACAGTGATTAATGAACTTTATAATGTTTATAGGATGGTCTGTGTAATACAATCAGGGTGTTCACAGAACCACCAGAGGAAGAAATTGACCCTTGCAGAAGACTGGCTAACCTAGGTACAAAAGCATCAGCTCTTCAACTAGGAGTGGTAAACTTCTTCTGTATTGTATCACTTGACTTATTTTTTTTTCTTTCACTTTATAAGTTATAACACACTTGAGTCATTTTTTTTATCATAAAAATTTATTATGTATCAATTGTATCTATATTGCTGACATGAAGTGGCATAAACTTCATAGTTGATATGGGAATGACTTCTAATTTCCTTTGTTTCGTTCAGCGGCTAGCCCTAAAGAGGTTGGTAGACGTGAGTACGGGAATAATAACTCCCTTGTTCGGGCAGCTAACAAAGCCATTGCCTTGGTAAATCTTCAGGAACTGTCATCTGGTGCTCACAAGCTTTTGTCAGAAGGTATATGTTTTTCTTTTTAATCCCTCCTCATCTCCCTTTCAGTATTGAACGAATTAGATGACATTTAATCCAGACAATTAATTCATCTTTTTGGTACTGGATGGCACGCAGGTACACGTTTGGCTATATCTATCCGAGGAGATGAATCCTACGAGAAGGATGTTGATGCTACAATGAGTCTGCATCATCTACCAAGTACTGAAGACAAAACCAGCAGAGTGCATGCTGCAAGGAGGAAATGTTATGACCGATGCTTTTGAATTGTTAATTAACATCTTTGCTAGTCATCTAAATCATGAATTCTTTTTTTGGTGCAGGCTATTTGAGTATTTAGCAGAAAATGCACTGGATTTTCCCGTGATCCACCATATAGAGTTTGCCAAGAATATTCACAGGTACTGCTTATTCATTTCGTGAAAATAGAGAATGAGCAAAGGCCAACCGGTTTTCTTATAATACTTGTCCTGTTTGCAGTGATGATTTAGTTATTGGGGCTGGCAGCAATGCTGGAGCTCTTCTTGTTGACAGACTTGACTAATAGGTAAGTCTTGATATTGTGATGAATAGGGGAATAAAGTAAAAGGCTAATGCTTGGAAGAGTTGGGTTTTTTACATAAAAAAGAAAAAAGTTCATTTTGGTTGTGACTTGTGAGGTTTTATCGTTGCCTTTAGTTTGAATGTAGTTTAATCTGCTTATATCCTTGTGCAGGTGAAAGCTGGTTCAGGTTTTGACAGCATTTTGATCTGTGATGACCCCAAGCATGTAAAACAAGTTGTACAGGAAATATGGGACAAAAACAAGGAAGTGGGTCATTTTTCTTTAGTAGCCTAAGGTTCAATTTGTACTATTACCATTGTCTCAATAGCATGTCTATTATTTTCAAACTGTCAGGCTGAAAAAGAAGCTTTTGAGGAAGCAGAAAAAAGAGACAAGCTCGAGAAGAAGAGGTGATTATTGTACTTGAATGATTTCGATTTGGACCTTAGCTGAAAGTTGTCTCGTGTATGTTTATGCTTTGAACTAAATTGAAGATTTCAAACTGGCGGATGTGGTACTTTTGCAGGAAGCTCAACAAGTTAGAGAGGAGGGTGAACGACGAAAATGAGACAGGGGCAGTGATTGAAGATACAAGGACAAATACAGAAGGGTATATTATTTGATATATATTTTGTCTTCATATTTTGAATGAAATTTGGAAGTTTCTATTATTTGCTTGCTAGTTTGTTCATCAGTCGCCTCAAAAGTTGTCGAGTCTAAATATCTATTTTGTTTAGTGGATATTCACTATTGTGCTGCATGCATGCTAGTTTCTGTTGTTTGCTTTTGCATTGACGTAGGACACCCAATCATGGTGAAACCTGCATACCCAAAATTAAGCCTGATCAAAACTGTTTTTCAAATTTTGTGAACCAAGGACATGTTGATTAATTATTTCTATGTGTACCGTATGCTTACAAAATGCTGAATGCAAAACGGAGATTCTAATTGCTACAAAATATTTCACCATTTTGGAAAGGTTATTGCTACAAAATAAGTATTGCATGATAATATGTTGAAGTGGAGAGAAGTCATCTAATACATTATGTTTATGTGTATATTTTGCAAGGACGAGTGATGTCACTCATTTCGCAGGCGGGATCGTCTTGCTACATTAACTTGGATGTAGTACGGTGTAAGACAGAGCAGAGTATGACTTCTACCATAACAAAAACTATTTATGTGATCCCTCTTCCTATCTCTTTCCCAATTCTAAAACTTTCACATGTAAAGAGAGTTGATTGAGTAACTGTAAATAAATCGCATGAAGTAAATAGCCTTCATATTGTGTTGCATTCACATTGTTGTAATTGTTTGAGGTAAAACATATGTTTAAGTGCTTTCATTTAATCTAAAGTCCAATTAAATGTACCTGTTGCTTTTGATTCCCGCCATGTTAACAATACCAAAGCAAACTTTGACGACCTTCTTTCATTCGAAGTCACAATCTCACAATCTTGAAACACCCCTTCATTCCTTACTTGCAATACTTACACCGTTTTTAATCCTAAGTGAAGATATAAAACACTTACATCACATTAACATCTCGTGGCAGAGTCTATCGTTGAATTGTAAACTGATTGCTAAAAAAGTAAAGATAGTTCATAGTTCTTCGACCTTCTTAGTTAACATCATCCATTTTCATTTTGAAGTGTCTGTCATCCATTTTCATTTTGAAAGCTTATTTTACATACAAATGTAACAGAAGAAGAATATGATGTGTTATTTTGTTCTTTAATTGGTTCTGCTGCTAGAGACTGGAAATTTTAAGATATCTTGTGACGTAAAGAGGTGATCATTGCAGGGTTGACCACTTTATCTAATCTCTAGGTTTGGCAAAAAGATTTAGAGGAGCCTTGTAAGAACTAGAGTTTGCTAAGAATATAGATTAGAAAATACGAGAAGTTCTAGCCTCTGAACTTCTGGTTTCACTATCCGCTAGTCCCTAATAGAGACGCTCAATAATGTAGATTTCTTTATAGATCACCTCTAGCCTTCTAATGTCACCATGCTCAAGAAGTGTGCTACAATGTAATCTTACAAGAATTGTCATTCTTTTGAGCACATACCCTGTACATTTATTTTCACTATGGGAACTTGACCTGCTGAATTAGGTTATTTGCATGTTGATTATATTCAAGTTGTTTTAGAAGACCCTTATTTAAAAAAAATAAAATTTGTTGGGGCTTTGTTGTGAATATAATTTGTTTTATGAATGACTACAGGGTGGTGAGCTTTGTTCTCTGAGATATGACCTTACTGTACCATTTGCCAGATATGTGGCCATGAATGGTATTACCACATTGAAGAGGTATCAAATAGCTAAAGTATACAGGAGGGATAACCCATCCAAGGGGCGTTATCGTGAATTTTATCAATTTGACTTTGACATTGCTGGTTAATATGAAGTGATGGCGCCTGAATTCGAGGTCATTAAAGTTTTGACCGAACTGTTTGATCAATTAAACATTGGTGATTATGAGGTACTCTCTTTTTCTTGGTTTGTGTTTTCGATATGAATTTGTCTTGTTGCACATATCAGAAGCCCAATAAGGGCCAAAATATGTCTGTTTGGTACTGAAAATTTTGATTCACTTCAAATGTTGCTCAACTCTATGGTATCAAACTTTTGAGGTTTTTCAGTTATATGTAATATTAACAGGAATACTAATGATAATGAATTTGGAGGTTTCATACTTCCATTGGTATTCAGATTTTAGAAATGTTTTCTTGTGTAGGTAAAGTTGAATCATCGAAAATTGCTGGATGGAATGTTGGAGATTTGTGGAGTACCTCCTGAAAAATTCAGAACGATATGTTCAAGCATCGACAAGTTGGATAAGCAATCATTTGAGCAGATTAAAAAGGAAATGGTGAAAATTTATTTTTATAACACGCGTGTATTCTTGAGTAGTGTCTGTAGGTGAGGTTTTTAAGTTTGAGGGTTTGATGTTTGTAAGGTGGCTGGGATTGATTAATCTCAATCCTTGTTTAATTTGTTGATCTTGGGAAGATTCCTTTCTGATATCACCTGTACTAAATGTTTGCTACTGCAGATCACCTACAGTGCTCCTTTCTCAGTGACGTCAGAGTTAACAGCTGATTCGGGGGCGGCCAAGGTTTCTTTCAGATTTCGTGCTATTTCATTCGGTTATCTCATTCTGTAATTTCATACTGCTGCGACAGTAAAATTTTGTTGTTCTTAACAATTTTTTTTCTATAAGATTGGCTATTGGGGTTTTGAATCTTGCAATTGTTGTTCCTCAGGTACTGTTAGACGTTTCTTTTTGCCTAGTACAATTCCTTTCCTATTGATATTGCAAGTATAGTTGAAAAGCAATGCTATAAATGACAAAACAAAAACAGGTGTTTCATACTGATATTCCTTTCCTATTGATATTCCTTTCCTTTCCTTTTTCAGCTCAAGTGGTTGTTTCATACTGGGGAGATGGTGTTCTCATTTGATTTGTGTTTGGGTTTCACATAACCTCTACAAATCACTCTAATTGTGATGTATTGTGATGGAGTCTTGGAACTTTGGGTCTGAAGGGAAGAGGTTTGTGTTATCTGATGAGATGCTTTCGAATACTGATGATGGTCTTGCAAGGAGCAGAACAGTGTTGATGGGTTAGGACTTGAAAACCCCATGTAACTATGACAATACTCGAGGTTTTATGGAATTGGGCTTACCTGATATCAATCCAAAACCACTTCCTGAAACTGAAAGTCTATATGAGGGGTTTTGGGGTACTAATTTATGTACTGGGAGAGTCCAATCTTCGACCCGTTTGAATTCCTCAAAAGCGACTTCAGGGAAGGATATCAAATTTCAATGTAGATTCTAACAGCCACGAATCATTACTCATTGATTGGAAGCTGGGAAGGTTGTCTGATTACCAAGATTCAGATAATGGTAAATTTTCCAAAGAGCTGCCAGTGTTTTCATCATTTTCATCATCAGCTTTGATTTTGAAAAATAATGTAGTTTATTGTGTTGTTGTGATTCGACAATAGAGATGGTGCTATTAGTTTGGTGGATGTTGTTGTGTATATGGATAAGAGAGAAAAAGGGATTCATTTGATTTGAAAGAAAATTAGTTTTCTTATTGAATACAAACCAGTCCATTTACTGTCATCAATCTAGAATTACAATTACAAGTTCTTTAGTTTGTAATTTCTCTTCATTGCCTGTATTGCATCACTGTCACTTAACACCGTGACAAAACAAAAAAAACAAAAAAAAGATTTGAATTTTTTTTACTAGCCACGGCTTAAAACCGTGGCTAAAACTTTAGCAACAGTTTTAAGCCGTGGCAAGTCTGGCCACAGTTTTAAGCCGTTGCTAATCTTGCCACGGCTTAGAACCATGGCTAAAGCATCAACCGTCCTGGATATAAAACCGTTGCTAAAATTTTAACCACTTTTTATAGCCGTTAAAAGGAATTTCACGACGCCTCTGTAGCCCACGGCTCTTAGCCGTGACAATGGGTTACCCCCAAGGTTTAAAACCGTTGCTAATGGGGATTTTTGGTGTGGTGCATATTATTAAATTCTTAATAATCTCCCCATGTTTTAAGATTATAGATGTTTGTCAATTAAATTAAATCGCTGACAACTATATCTACTTGACTTCTTGTCATCCTTGAGTCATTTCCACTTAACTTATTTATTATGTCGGATAATTAAATTCACCCGCAGGGTTTGACAATTATGAAACCTACAAGCTTTCCGAAGAAAGTCATCATCAATCCTTATACCAGGACGTGGATTCCATCAATGATCAATATCCATCATAAACATTATGTCATCACTCAATCCTCTGAAGTTACCGACTCAGAAATGAATCTCACTCTTTGATAAATCAAAGTGACACATACAATATCTACACGCATGTGTATTAATCATCTTTAGATTAAAAGCTTAAATACTCATAATCATCATTAGGTATAATTTTCTAGTATTGTCAGTATATAGAAAATTGGAATGCATCACGGAATATGTTATAGATTGCTAGGGTTTGGGGCTCACAAGTTATGAAGTATGATGCCAAACTCCTCAAAGTATTCAAGATGAGGATAAGCTCCCTTTTGAAAAAGAAGGTGGTTTATCTTTATTAGGGAAGAAGTAGAAAATGACAATCTCCTATGAATTAACCATCGAGCATGCCTAGTTTTCTAGTTACACAAACGATATTTGCTTCTACTCTCCTTAGTTGAGGAGTCTCCTTGAACCCATGTGTCTCCCCAACACCTGTATGCTATATGGAGAATCGTGCGCAGTGATGTTCTTAACACCCAATCTTCATTTGGTATTCTATGGTATGTGCTCGTGCTTAAGATCTACTATACGTTTCGCTTTTGGAGCCACCACTATGGGTTTGCTTCCGAAGGAAGATAAGATAGGTGTTATCATGGATGTGAAGGGACTCCACATTTTTTATAAAAGCACCATAGCCACTATGAAGTTGCATGGGGGTACAAAGACCCAAGATGAGATATTATCCATATCCGAGTTGAGGTGAAAGATTTAAGACAAAAACAAAGCTCTCATTAGAATCATTAAGAAGTGGACCAAGTATCTTCATTGAAAGTTCAACATGGATGCAAACTCGACAAGATTTAATGGTGATGAGCTTTTCTTGACCCAGCGTCTCCCATGCTTAGTGAGCCAAGTAAGGATGATGAAGAGTGATCACAATTTCCTCTACTTCCTATTTCTTTTTTAATGGACTATGATGATACTCGCATTTATGTCATTGGGTCTTTATTTTGGACGTTTGGGATCTAAACATACAATATCTTACTTTATTTGGTTGTTTAGATGTTAATTCAAGTATGTTATCTTTTAGGTTTTCGGTCAAGATTAAAAAAAAGTGTTTTTATGCTTGAATTTGCCTTTATAATCATTTTTACATGTTGAACATGGGAATATAGACTTTGAATCTTATCTAAGGGAAAAATGAGAGTAGAACTTGTAAAGTGTCAAAAGTTGATCGAGTTAGTAAAAGGTCAACTAGAAGGAAAAACATGATAGACATACATTCATGTTGACTACCCTTATTAGAACCTCAAATAACCTCCAACTATAGCGATATATAGTAAAAGTAGGTTTTCACATGAACTTAACTAGTTAAAAATAATAATTTCCAATTAAGTGAACCATTATATTTAAATATTTGAATTTTCCAAAAGTGCGAGGTAATAATAAAATATAGAATTTGAAAGAACTATAATACCCTCAACTTCAAGAATAAGGTGCATTTAATATCTTTATTTTATTAAACATTAAGGGTATTATTGTCAAACTACACTTACACACACCTCCACTAGTTCTTTATAAAGACCATTGGAAAGCTTCTCATTCTCGCATGTAAACAAAGGACTTGTGATAGAGCATTTCAAGGTAAGTTTTCCTACTTTCCCCTTTGTTTTCTCCGTGAAGTTTTCCAACAGATTTTTTTCCCTTGCAATCTAAGTAGAGGTATGATTTTTGTGTAAAATAACATGTTTTTCAAGAATTTAGATCTCAATTAAGAGGCAAGATCAAATGCCCCTTACGATCTCAATTTTTTATTTTCCAATTATTTGTTCTTCGTTAGGGTTAATAGAAAGCAAGTTTCTTTACCTATCCTAGCTTTCCGTGCTAAAATTTCTTGTGTTTTCTTTTGACTATTTTTTGTCAATCTTCCTTGTATTCGTCCAATTGATACTTTAATTAACACAATGTCATGAAACCCTAGTTATTGGTTACTTAGTCGATTCATAGTCTAGAAAGAAATTTAAGCAATAATTGTCTGTTTTATCTAAAAGGTTTGTGCTCTCCAATTTATCCCCAAATTTTAGCATGGAATGCGAAAATTGACAAGTGTGATATGGTTATGGTCGGGTGGCGGGAGGAAATTATTTTCAGTAGACTCTATTATCACCAAGCAATCATTGTGAATCTTTTCCAAGGTTTAAGAAATTTTATGGAGATTTTGATCTGCCTCACCAGTATTAATACCCAATTAGAGATGCATCCAGCTCATTTAACCAAAAATTAGTCTAGCCTCCCTAGATTGACAAATTTCACTAGCCAACGACAAGTCATTTTTACATTAGAAAAATACCCTTTTCAATGTAATTGCAACTAAAATCTTGATTCTAGTGAGGAGAGTATTTGGTCATACAAAACATGACCTAATCTGGGAGGCAAGTCTAATTCCTAGTCAAATGTGGAGACATCTCTAATTAGGTTGGCGAGGCAAGCCAAAATTGTCCTAAATTTGGAGAAACTCCTCTACTGCAATTTTCTCTACACCATTTATAGTAATTATTTGTATAGACAATGGTTAATTTATTTCCGCGACTCTTACTAGCCAGTTACCAACACCTTTTTTCTTTAGCTTTATATCTCACAATCTTTTTTTCTTTCTTTTTTTTGGATTGAAGAGTCGAACAAATGTGTCAGAGCACTGTGGAGCAACGAGAGCGTGAAAGGGCAATGAGACAGGTTTGTATTTATATTGTATGTTAATATGATTAATCAGTTTGCATCGAGCACAATTACTTCCCCCCACTCGAACCACGGAAATAATAACTAATGAATAAATAAGATAATGATGAAATTAACAAAAGAAACTATGTTATGTAAGAAGACATTATTATAACAAGATTTTGTATACAAACAATGTGCATACTACTGGGTTTTTTTTAAGCCTAATCTTGTTTGCTTAATTTTTCTTTTCCAGGCCCGAATTCATCAGCGAGAACGTGAGGTTCAAAGGCTTAGGCGTGAGAACCAAGCTTTGAGGATGTATTTACAGGTAATATCATTTGTTCACTTGGAAAACGAAATCTATGGTTGTCATGCCCCCACTCTAAGGAAGCACACACATCGACACTAGAACGACCCCAAAATGCAGGAGCGTGACACAACATTGCCACATAATTCTCAGAATAACATTTAAAGAAAAAATTTAACCATCGTGTGTGTGTGTGTGTATATATATATATATAGAGTGAGAGACAAGAACATAAAATATCCAAGAATCACATTGTAACAATATGAAATTTTCATGGAATTAAATTGTCATTGTAACAATATTCTACAGTCCAATAAAATTACACCTACATATAAACAAAGCGAACTGGGTGAGCTACAATAGCATGACCTGACCAAATACAATCCGCAAGCAGTAGATACAATGGTATGCAAGAAATAATAAATCAATAGATAAACTTAAAGGCACCTAATAGACTACCCTAGATAACCCAAAACATGCCTTCTAAGTTCTCAAACATCATGTTTTAAGGATTATATATTTTTAATATCATATGGCAAATCTATCTCATTATACAAGTTATGGTATCTAAAAACCTATAACGTAGCTAATGACACATGTAGAAGCACTAGTGTATTACCCATGCCACTGGTACGATAGTAAATGAATCGTAAAGTTGCTTAAAGTTTAAACAATTGGGAAGAAAAATATTTTAAAACTTGTGCCAACACGTGGGCACCAATACTTTTTGTACTTCAACGAATGAATCAAATTCAAGTGATCACTAGTTGCACTCATCAAAACTCCACCTGATGTTGCTTTGATCACTCTGTTGGTAGTGCTAAAAGTTCTCTTGGATGTTGTAGTAATTTTTATAACAATCTTTTAACTTTCTTTGTCTTAATTAAACTTTAGTTTAGAGTAATCAAATTTCCTCCAAGACTTTTTACAAAGCGTCATCGGCCATAGTATTTCACTTTTTTTTTCGTCTTCTTTAAAAGTATTGTACAAATCCATTAAAGCTCATTCAAACTAAATCAAATGTCATCAACTACCTATAAAGAACACAAAGAAACATTTTTCAAGCCCCTATTAATCGCAAACAACTAAGCTACAGCATAATGGGACCACCCTACTCCCCCTTCTCGAATACTCTGTAAATCCAAATTCCCCACCTCTTCTTGCTTTTTCAATTTTCTCCAGGGCCCTCTCCAAACCCAAACAATGCTCTAAAGAAAGAAATCAAAATCCACAGATATCACTAAATAGGGAAGGAGATCAGTGCGAGAGAGCGAACCAAGATCGCTGCAACCCATGATGAGGATGGAGTTCTAGAAACGATCAATTTTGTTTGGGAAGAGATTAGTGCAAGATCAAGTTGTCATCATTTTCGTTTGGGAAGTTGATAAGGTATTTGACGATGAACCAAATCAATTGATTTCGTCATACTGATGAGCAGAAAAGGTTTCTTATGTGTGTTGTGGGTTTTTTGTGTGTTATCTCTTTAAGGTTTGGGCTGGCTAGTTGACAAAGAGAATTGAAGAAGAAATCTGAGTTTGAGATGAGGGGATGGATTGAAGTGTGCTCTAGCTCCCTAAAAGATGACTTTGATTGATTGAGTTTAAAGTCAGGAAGACAAAAGATATATATGTTTTAATCATACATCTTTTTATGATCCGTTAGATTCTTATGTTTTGGTAAATCTCTGTCATCTTTTATCTCCAACCCCTTATTAACAGTGAAACACCATTCTGATTTGTTATATAGATAAGCAATAATGCATTGTTGCATAACACACATTTCAAGGTAAATTAGGCTCAGCATGTGATACAAATGTGTATGCAATAATTCTACTCTCGCGTCAAGCCCTACACACCATGACCGGTCTCACCCAACATACAACCTCCAAAGGTGCACCAACTTCGCTTCGAATATGTATGCATCCCAGACTGGGTGTCGCTTCTAAGCTCATACTAGACCCCAAAAGCCTAGTCATAAGAACCATAAAGATATATAGTAGTCTCGCAACTGGTCATTCTCCATACTGGTAATTAAGAAATTTAGTCTATTAGCGATTGCAAGTGCACCAACTTTGGACATCCTAACACCAAATCGGTTGTTGCGCCCAAATTATAGCATTTAATGATGTGCTTGTTGGCGATCATCCTCCACCTCGGACCGTGCACATGCGATGCTCTACCTGGCTCGCTACCTCGCGCATGATCCCCTGAACAAGGTGCCGCTTGCACCACTTCCACCTCGCCAAGTCCCCGATGGCGCGCTGAACGTGTGCGCGCACCTAAGTCCATTATACATAGCAACGTTATTGTCCCCAACTTCAACACCTGCAACTTGGGCCTTCCATCCGGGCCTCGTGTGTGGGGTTTTTTTTATCTTAAAAGGCCTCGTTGCTATTAGAGAGTGGACCATCTCCTTATAAACATCAGTGACAACTCCACCTTGCTTGATGTGGAACTATTCAAGCCAACTCCATCCCAACAATCTCCACCTTTGGTGCGAATTGTCACACATCCTACAATCCATCCACCAATCTGCAACATCTCGAAGTACATATCCTCCTCTAGTCTCATGTGTGACCACGATCCTGTGGGTAGTACTCGGTGTACGGGCTGCTATCCTGGCGTTGTTGGCTCCACCTTAGTCGCAACCACCGCACTAACTCCACCTCGTCCGGACTTGTAGGAAACCTTCTCTTGGCAAGGATATGGAACCTAATCTGGATCCATTCATCTGGCGGACTGCGCACATGCGATGTGCTACCTGGCTCGCTACCTCGCACTTGATCCCCTGAACAATGTGCCGCCTGCACCTCCACCTCGAACCGCGCACATGCAATGCTCTACCTGGCTCGCTACCTCGCGCCTGATCCCTTGAACAAGGTGTCGCCTACACCACCTCGCCAAGTCCCCGCCGAACCATCGACTCTGATGCCACTTGTTGGTGCTCTCATTGGCGTGTTGAGCGCGTGCGCGCACCTAGGTCCACTATACATAGGAATGATATTGTCCCCAATTTCGACACCCGCAACTTGGGCCTTCCATCCGGGCCTTGGGTGTGGGATTTTTATCTTAAAAGGACTCGTTGCTATTAGGGAGTATACCATCTTCTTATAAACCTCAATGACAATTCCACTTTACTTGATGTGGGACTATTCAGAAGAGTTATGGGCCCATCACGCTTCCGCTGGTATCATAATCCCCACTGGGCATGAGAGAAAAAAATAAAAAATAAAAATAAAAAATAAAAATAAAAAATAAAAAATAAAAAATAAAAAATAAAAAATAAAAAATAAAAATAAAAAATAAAAAATAAAAAATAAAAATAAAAAATACTAAATAAAAATTCAAAATAAAAAAATAAAAATTCAAAATTAAAAAATTAAAAATTAAAATTAAAATAAAAATTCAAAATTCAAAATTCAAAATTCAAAATTCAAAATTAAAAATTAAAATTAAAATTAAAATAAATGAAGCAGCAGTCTTTGAGGTTCTTGCAGCAGTAAAGAATATGACAACCGAAGAGAATTTTTGCAGCCATCCATTCCTAGCTTCGATGGTCACGATGACCATTGGAGAATGTTGATGGAGAATTTCCTGCAATCTAAGGAATATTGGGGGCTGGTAGAGACTGACTATGTTGAGCCCGAGAGTGGATCGGCGCAGACAGAAGCACAACAAAATAGGCTAGAGGATTTGAAGCTGAAAAACCCGAAAGTGAAAAATTATCTCTTTCAGGCCATAGATCAAACGATATTGGAGACCATTCTCATGAAGGATACTTCCAAACAAATCTGGGATTCTATGAAGAAGAAGTTTGAAGGGAGTGCTAGGGTTAAGATGTCACATCTACAAGCTCTCTGTAGAGAGTTTGAAACCCTAAAAATGAAGGTTGGAAAAGGAGTCTCTGAGTACTTTTCCAGAGTGTTGTCAATGGCGAACAAGATGAGAACATATGGAGAGCAGATGCAAGATGTTACAGTGGTAGAAAAGATTTTTCAGATCGTTGAGTGAGAAATTCAATTATGTTGTTTGCTCGATCGAGGAGTCCAAAGACATCGATCAACTCTCCATTGATGAACTGCAAAGCTCTCTGATTGTACATGAGCAAAAATTCCAGCAACATACAGGAGAAGAACAAACACTCAAGATAACCTCTAAAGACAGGTTTGGTGCAAGAGGACGGGGTCGAGGTGCATACAGAGGTAGAGGAAGAGGGAGAGGTCGCCAGCCCTACAACAAAGCAACAGTGGAATGCTATAAGTGCCACAAGCTTGGACACTTCCAATTTGAGTGTCCAAGCTGGGATAAGGAAGCCAATTAAGCTGAGTTAGGAGAAGAAGAAGAGATGTTGCTCATGTCATATGTGGAGATGAACGATGCTTGAAGGGAGGATGTCTGGTTCCTTGATTCTGGATGTAGCAACCACATGTGTGGTGACAAGAGCTTGTTTTGTGATCTCAATGAAGACTTCAGGTAAAAGGTAAAGCTGGGAAATTACACAAGGATGGTTGTGTTAGGAAAAGGCAACATGAGATTGAAAGTAAGTGGTTTTACACATGTTAGTGAAGTAATTTTTGCACCTGAACTAAAGAACAATCTTCTCATCATTGGTCAACTACAAGAAAGAGGGTTGACGATTCTCATTCAACATGGAAAGCTAAAGATTAATCATCCAGAAAAAGTGCTCATAATACAAACCGAGATGACAGCAAATCGGATGTTTGTGTTGTTAGCAAATTCATTGCCTCAAAAGCCAGCTTGTCTTTACACATCCACACAGGATTTGGCACAATTATGGCACTGTCATTATGGACATTTGAGCTACAAAGGATCGAGGGCTCTCCAATTCAAGAAGATGGTGCATGGGATACCTCAATTCAAGGCTCCATCAATAGTGTGTACTACCTGTATGATTGAGAAGCAACACAGGGATTCAATCCCAAAGAAGAACAATTGGAGGGCCACAGATAAGCTCCAGCTTATTCATGCAGATCTCTACGGACCAATTTCTCCTTACTCCAATAGTAAGGAGAGGTACATCATATGCTTTATTGATGACTTTACTAGAAAAACATGGACTTATTTTTTAGTAGAGAAATCTGAAGCTTTAAGCATGTTCAAATGTTTTAAAGGTTGTGTTGAAAAAGAAGTAGAAAGATATATAAAATGTTAGAGAACAGATCAAGGAGGAGAGTTCACATTAGTTGAATTCAATGAGTTTTGCACAGAGCATGGCATCAAGAGGCAATTAACTGCACTGTATATTCCACAACAGAACGGAGTTGCTGAAAGAAAATTTTGAACAGTGATGAACATGGTTCGATGCATGCTCTCTAAAAAGAGGATCCCCAAGACTTTCTAGCCAGAGGCGGTAAACTGTATAATATATGTTTTGAATCAGAGTCTACATTGGCTGTGAAGAATCAAACACCTAAGGAAGCTTGGAGTGGCAACAAACCCTCAGTTGAGCATTTTAGGGTTTTCGCATGGGTGGCGCATGTGCATGTTTCTGATGTGAGAAGGACAAAGTTGGATGCAAAGAGCTTCTCCTGTGTGTTATTAGGAGTAAGTGAAGAGTCTTAAGGCATATAGACTCTATGATCCAGTTGCAAAGAAGGTTGTAATTAGCAGGGATGTAGTGTTTGAGGAGGACAAGCCTTGGAGCTGGGATAGGAGTTATGAAGAACATATAATGGCTGATCTGGAATGGGATGATAAATAAGATAATGGAGCAGTGAATGCAGAGAATGATGGAGCAGGGAGTGGGGAAGAAGAGGGAGTCAATGAAGAGCCAGCTCGTAGTCCTCAAACTGGTGAGGATGGAGGAGAATCATCCAGTTCTAATGATGAAGGGAGAGCAAGAGGGCCCCCAGTGTGGATGAGAGATTATGTAAATGAGGAAGGGCTTTCGGATGAAGAAGATATAAATGTCAATTTGGCTCTATTTGCTTCAGCAGATCCAGTGCATTTTGAGGAGGCAGTGAAGCATGAAAACTGGAGGATAACTATGGACATGGAGATAAAAATCCCACACCCGAGGCTCGGATGGAAGGCCCAAGTTGCGTTGGGGACCATATCGTTGCTATGTATAGTGGACCTAGGTGTGTGCACACGCTCAGCGCACCAACAATGCCTGCAAGAAAATATGCCAATGCTTGGGAGAATCATCACGCAACGCCGTACCATCAAGCATTAAAAAAATCGACAAATCTAACATCCAATAGTTTACGAGTTACCATATGTGATAAATACAAAGTAAAGAAACACGTGCAAGGGTTGATTTACTAATTCGGCTCAAGTAACAACAATCATTAGCATGAACACAACAACCAATTAAACTCCAAATTATAATGATCCTTCACCCAAATACACTCAACTTGTAAGGTAGCTAACATGCATGCTCAAAAGCTTGAAATCATCACTCAACAACAATAGAAATTTACGGACATGCAAGGTCTACACCAGGTACATTATAACGGTTTAACTCACCTTAACAATTGATATGAAGTTCCAAGCAAATTCCACCAAGATCACCCCACTTCAACCCAAATCTCTAATGAACAACAGTCCAAAGCTAAAACCCTCTCTCACTATCTAAATCTCTTGGAAAATAAAAAAGAAGAGCTTAAGGATCTCTAATATAGGGGTGTCTAAGTAGGTACAATTTAGCCATCATAAAATTGTGATAACTCATAGTGTAGGGCCAACTCGGGATTGATCATCCCCTAATACGTACATGTGTAACACATCCTGAAGTCTACACAAGCCTAATACACGTTTTCCCATGCTTAGAATCCATGGAGTTCTAGTTTCTAGGTTTTGGATAATGCAACCCACCCAAGTCCAAAATTTCCTTGTTGTCGAAATGCCACAAGAAAACTGATTAAAAAAAAAAACCTAAGAACAATACTCCAAACAACCCAAAAGAAGATATTAAGGCAATTGTGGGAATAATGAGTAGGCTTGAATAGTCTCATATCTTGTATTCGTGAAGTTGTCAACTTAGTTACAAAGAGGTGGTTCACTCCCTACTAATAACGAGGCTTTTAGGATAGTACCCCGCACCAGAGGCCCAAGATGGGGGACCTAATATTAGGGTGTTCAAGTTGGGGAAAACATCATTGTTATGTATAATGGACTCAAGTACACGCACGAGCACAACACGCCAACAACTGACATCATAATGGACCTAGATATGCGTATGTGCACGACACGCCAGCAAATGGTATCAGATTGGACCTAGATATCCTCACGTTGACAACACGCCAACACTTGTTATTAAAGTCGATGGACCATTGGTTGTGACTTGGTGAGGTGGTCATGTCGGAGAACACATCATTCAAGTTGGAGTAGGTGTCGGGAAGCGAACTTGTGAAACATCAAAATGTGTGATTTTCAATGTTATGATACACAGTGGAGCTAGCCTGTAGGTTTAAATGTTACATGGTGGAACCAAGGGGTTCCTTACAATCCGGACAGGGTTGAGTGATTGCAGTGATTGCGACTAGGTAGAGCCACAACATTTGAGAATAATCGAACTTGTATATAGAGTATTAATCTACATGGTACAATGGTTGAGCAGGTCATTCTAGGAGGTGTCCTTCGAGATGTTGTAGATAAGAGGGTATTGTAAGATCTGACAATTCGTACCAAGGTGAAAATTGTTGGGATATTGAGTTTGCTTGAATAGTCTCATATCTTGTATCGATGGAGTTGTCAACTTAATTATAAGGAGGTGGATCCACTCCTAATAACATCGAGATAGTTAACTTGATACATGACAAATTAACAACCATCGACCAATAAGCATGTGAAGAATGGACCATGAACGGTTGATACAACCATGCTGAATGAATGAATGTAGATATAAAAACAAAACCTAAAAAATGGGGATCTATAATAAAAGTGCAAGGGAAAGTATTCTACTTCAAAGATCTTCGTCAAAACTTATCAAAGAGATATATGGTGACTCAAGGAGAGTCAATACCACAAGGTTCACAAGTTTAGTTCATTCACTTGAAGATAAATATCAAGTGAAAAACCTTTTGCAAAAGCTCCCAAAAAAATCATAAGCACGCAAGTTGATCATAAAAAACTATTATAAGTTATGGAAAGTAACGACAACTTAGCTAAGCATGCAAAGTAAAGTAAAGAGAATAATGAAAATCATACAAAAACACTGGCATAAGGTTCACCTAAGCTGGAGTTTAATTGGCTAGCTCTGACCAGTTACTTCCTCGGTGGAAAGGGCTCTTATGTCTCAAGTTTTTATTACTTGATTAAATGAAAACTCAATTATCAATCAACATTTCACAACCTCGCAAGGTCTAATCATCGCTCTTCTACAAGACTTATTGAGTACGAGGCTAAACAAAATTCATAGAAACATCAATCCAATGAGCATCAGGAATAGGCAATGGTGAAAAAGACCACTGTTCTGAGCGTGTCCCTTATCTTGTTGGCACAGAAAGCATTTGCAAATATATTTAGCAATATTTCTCTTCAAAGAATGCCAAAAATAGCGTTCCTCAACTAAAAAAGTAGTTTTATCCTGGCCAAAATGTCCTCCAAAACCACCTACATGTAGCTCACAAATAATATGGCCACGCAAAGAACCTTGAGAAATACATAATTGATTACCTTTGAAGAGAAAACAATCTTGGATAAGAAAATCATTTGTGCCAGGCTGTAAATTTGAATATCATGATCACATAATTTTGAAGTCATAATCATCCACATGTAAATCCTTGTGATAGTCAAACGTAGTAAGCAAATGAGCACGACGGCTTCATAAAGTATACTTGTTGATAGTAGAAAGCCAACGATCATGCATGTTGTTGATTTTGGAGGAAGTTTGAAGAAATTTCAAGGCTTGATAGTTACTATGAAGAATAAACTCCCCTTGAATCAAATAAGTATGCCACTACTTAAGAGCTCGAACAAAAACAATCAACTCCAACTCATAAGTAGACCATTTCTTGCATGTAGCAAAATTTTCTCACAAGAATAAGCAATAGGAAGACCTTCTTTAGATAAAACAGCACCAATACCAAGATGGAAACATCAATATCAACCTCAAAAGTTTAGAAAAAATCAAGCAAGGAAAGAACAAGTGAAGTGCAAAGCTTTACTTTAAGTAGATTGAAGCTTTTATCAGCGGGCTTCAGTCTACTAAAATTTCTCACATTTCAGACAATCAGTAAGAGGTACAACAATGGAACTGAAACTTCTAACAAAGCACCTATAAAAGGTAGTTAAGCCATGAAAGCTACGAGCATCACGAATACAAGTAGGAGTAGGACACTCACGAATAGCATTTACTTTGGAATCAACAACATAAACTCCTTTGTTAGAAAAGGTATAGCCTATAAATAGGACTTGATTTGTCATGAAACTACATTTCTTCAAATTAATATATAGAACAGATTCATGAAGTATTTGCAACACTTGGCAAATATGAAAAAAAAATGATCATCATAGTTGCGACTAAATATCAAAATATCATCAAAAAATACAATAACAAATTTGTCAATGAAGGGCTGCAAAATTTGATTCATGAGTCTCATGAAAGTGCTTGATGCATTAGATAATCCAAAAGGCATAACAAGCCACTCGTATAAACCTTCACGAGTCTTAAATACAAATTTCCACTCATCACCAAGACGTAAGAGGATTTGATAATAGCCACTATGGCAATCAAGCTTAGTGAAGATAACAAAGTCATAAAGCTTATCAATTATAACATCAATCAGAGGGATCGAAAACTGATGAGGAATTGTAATCTGATTAAGTGCACATCAATCAATACACAAACACCATCTACCATCCACCATCTTTATTTAAAACTAAGAAAGCAGGGCTTTGCTTGGTTTAATCAAACCCTTCTTAACCAAGTCATCAAGTTGTCCTTGAAGTATAGGATGTTCACTAGGACTATATCGGTAATCTGGGAGAAGTTGTAATGAAATACTAGGTGTCAAATCAATATCAAGTTGTACATTTCTCATAGGAAGCAAAACAAAATCTGGCAACTCATCAGGAATAATAGAACTAAACTCTTGTGATAAAAGTTTCACCTGAGGAGAAATCACTGCAGAAGTTTTTCATGAAACCTGAGAAATATGAGGAGTAGAAGTGGTGTGATGGAGAAATCTCAACATATAATCAGCCAATAACATAGTGTCTTTGTCACAAGGAGCACTAGAAGAAATAAAATTCTCAAAACAGTACTATTTGATTACCTCTTTAAAGTTTAAAGTATTCATCATTGACCCATCCAATAGAATAAGCCTTGGATGAAGAGTCACTTGCAAATCCAGTACAACAATAGAAGAAATAAAATTTTCACTGCCACCACCATCAATAATCAAGTTGCATTGTTGGCCTTTAATAACATATGTAGAACAAAATATTTTGTGTCCCTTGGATTGAGAAGGTTGAGCGAGCATGAAGGATGACAAGTACCCACAAAAGGTATATCATGGTCGGCATCATGAATGTCATAAGTAGATGCCTACTCAATTTGATCATCAATATTTTCTTCCTCGCCTTCAATAGCATTGTCTTCATAATGATCTACATAACCAAAACTTTCTTACTACAACACTTAGAATTGTCAGGTTGGCCATACTGGTTGCAACGTTCACCTCTTGGCTAAGGGTTATAGAGTTTGCTTGTGGTTTGATAATAGGTTTGGGTTGAATGTGGATACTGAATATTTTGGTTGGAAGGAAGGAACATGTGGTGCTAAATATAATGGAGCCCGAGGTGGTGGTGGTGCTAAAATAGGCTAAGTATGAGGGAGTGATGAAGAGGTATTAGAATGTGGAGGATTTTGTCAAAGGGACGGGATAGGGAGAATATGAAGTTTGAGGTAGATATGCATGTTGTGGAGGATAATAAAAATCATGGGAAGATGGATTAAGCAATTGGGTTCAGTCCTGGAATGTTTGTTGGCGGGTATTTTGAATTTGGGGAAGTTGGGGTAAATTATGTTCAATATTGTCATATGAATTGTAGTAGCCATTGTTGTTGTAAACACAATCACACAACTTTGAATAGGGCGATCAAGTGACCCTACAAACCGAGCAATCAACTGATCTTCATTCTCTTTAACACCATTGTGGTTGATAAGAGCAAAAAGTTTTTGTCACATATTCATCAATTAGTCTAGCACCTTGTCGAGAATATTATAATTTTGCAAAAAGTTGTTGACAATAATCTACGGGTAAGAATTGAGCATGCAACAATCTATGGATATTGTTCCAACTACAAATTTCAAATTTACCTGCTTGACGACATTCCTCCATTGACACTTTTGTAACAACTCTCAAAACAGTATCACTTTTGAGATGTTGCAATTCACCAAATAATTTCAAGTCAAAACTAAATTTAGTCAAAAAATGAAAAACAGTAACACAAAAAAATGATACAATAAGTTGGATCACCATGAATATATATAGTATCACTTTTATAACCATACTCTTCATGGTGATACAATTATTGTGTCATTTTGTTTGTGAAAATGTGTAAAATTGTTAGGTGAATTGTTACACTTCAAAAGTGATACTGTTTTGGGGGTTGTTCCAAAAATATCAATTTGATGTAGTGTCCATATGGTTAAAAACCACCATATAACGACAACTCTTTAAGTTTGTAAGCAACCATCTTGACTTGTTTGTCTTCTAGGACTTCCATAAACTTGAAATAGATTATCAACTTCGTAAACCTAGTCAATATATTCTTCATTGTGAAAATTACCTAAATAAAAAGGAAAGGAATGTCAGCTGTCAATTTGTACTCCAAAATAGCACCATAATTGAATTTGGTCTATTCGTTGAGTTTTTTTCATCTTGAAGTATGCAAAACCATTCAATTTTTCTTTCATCTTCAGCAGCACTATTGGGATCTCCGTATTCTGATGGTAAAAGTTGAGATAAAGATTGTTGGCGAGGTTTAGAAACTTGGTTTAGATATTCGGTTTGGCAGATGGGAGTAGAATATTTTTATCTCATCAGGTTGGTTGAGGAGCAAGAGGGTAAACTGGATATTGGGAAGGGAGAGAGGGTTGTTCAATCTTGAAAAACTCCGAGTCTTTGAAGATAATTCTAATTTTCTTTAATTCTCTATCCGAATTCTCCCATTGTTCCATCAATCTGAGCTTTGAAATCAGTTTTGAAGGTATCAAAATCTGACTTCTTCATGAACTCATCGTTGTTGATTGAAGGAGTCATAGGATCTTTGCTCTTGATACCACTTATTGGCACGCGAACATGACAATTTAGACAAAAAATATTTGGAATCTTTCAAATAAAAAATAATATAAGAATTGAAAAAATAAGAATTTCTTTAGAAAATAATAGAACTTGAGGTTGGAAGAAAATTGCATTCAATAATATTAACGTGGTTGTCGCTAAACAAATAAGTCGTATCCTTTATATAGGATAGGGAGGACAATTTTACAATAAACTAAAATAGCACTCTTCAATATGCTACCAATTAACTAACTGCCTAAAATAAATAGAACTATTTGAAATAGGAAATCCATTGAAATAGAACTCATCATCAAAATAGAAGGAAATCCCATCAGAAATATAAGGAAATCCCGTCAGAAATAGAAACTTCAATGTTTTTGTTTTCATATTGTACAGAAATAGAAAATTGTATAGCTTGATGTCAGTTAGATACGGGGCATGTTAAGAACTTATGACAAGCCTTTTATCTTCAAATAAAATTACCTTTTGTAATATCAAATGTCCCAAATTTTCATATTCTTTCTATTCAACTTATTATCTTTAAAAAAAATGTTATCGCAGGCTTTGGAAGCACTAAAAGAAAAATGCCAATGGAGGGAATGGGCAGCATGATAACATATGAAGAATGGAGAATGCCCTAAGAGTAACTTTAGTTGGAAATAAGACTTGTAATAGTTCAGACTTTGTTGGGTGCATCTGTGAGTTGGTTTCTCCATGTTTATAAATAAATGGTTATAAGGATGAATAAATGAAAGAACTATTACTTTCTTCCATTAATATCGCCACAAAGCATATTGAAGAGTTCCTTTGGGGAGTACTCCCATGTTGCTTGCATTTACAGTTAACGTTAGATTAACAAATAAGTCAATAACGCACTCATTTCTTTCTATTCATACACAACCATTCATGTATACAAGCTTCTGCATGCAAAAAGCATGTAGCATGTACCTATTCGCTTTATTTTGTGTGGCTTGTGTATAAAAGTCGGGTTCATTATCTTGATATATGGAATATAAGGAAAAAAATTGTAAAATGGAGGATAGTAAACATAAATTGCCAAATTTTCCACATACAAATTATTGTGGCTTAACAACGTCACTAAGACATGCGAGAATGGTGGGATTGCGACCAACACCATATCACTTTTTACCATTAAAATAAGGGTTTTTTTTTTAGTTTGACACTCATTATTTTATTCTTATTAGAATTGACCCTTATTTGAAAACTAATCGCATCTAATAATCATTTTCTGATGGAAGCATTAAGTCTACGACAATGAGTGGTCAAGACTAATTTTTGGATCAATTTTCCCTTACATTGGTATACTAATAAAAAAATGGATAGTAAAAGGTGACTAAATAAAGTACTAAAGTTAAAAACATTCAAACCTACCTATGGAGAAACGAATTTAAACAAAACAAACTGGATCATATGTCAAAAATCCACTCGACAATCTATGGCGTGTCATTTACCAATTTTTTTATGAAGAAAACTAAATTGAATTGATTGTTAATTCAAGACATAGTTTAGATCATAAATGAACCATAGGACTATAAAGTTCTGTGAGGAATTATCTCAAACAGCTGGAACCAAAACCAAGTAAGCAACCTATACATTAAACAGTATAAACACTTATTAAATTCTTCAACAAAAAATGATGTTGGCTCGGACAAAAATGTCATCAACCACATTAGAATGGGCAATGGCAGAGTTGTTGAAACAACCACTGATACTGAAAAAACACAAGAGGACTTAGAATAAGTTGTGGGAGGATGAAATTTGATGCGTTCAAAAATTGCCTTCTTGTGAGTTTGACCTGCAAAACCACAGTTAGACTACCAAATACCACCTTTTTGGTGGTCGAACGCACTACGATGTTTAAGTCAGTAACTCTGCTGGAAAAAGAAATAAATCTGGACAAAACTCAGTTCAAGTTGCACACCCTTGTCGAATGTTCCTTTTACCTTTTATAATGGTCGAAGTTAACTCTTTGCACGACTTAAGCATGTGAGGCGCAACGGAAGGAGATGTTTTGTAACAGTCTCCTCCTTAATGGAAATGCGTTTGTGGAGGCGTAGGTCCCTCCATGGCTCTTTCTTGGTGCAACGTTCTTCTTCTAATGAGATAACGTGTCACGAGCTTGGATTTGGGCTTTGATTTGCTCGGGGTCTGGATCCGAATCATGTTTACACCTCCTTAGAGGTGGGCCTAGTTCAAGTCTTTATAGTTGTCCTCAATCCTTTTGGGTTTTACGAGCTGACCAAATGGAACCGGCGTTGTATTAATTCTCGTGATGGGCCTTTATGCCACGTATACGGCTATGATGATCGGTCTACTTTGATGTATCATTAGCTACTCCCCATTAGTTAGTGGGTATGTTGACGTGGCCACTAACTCGAGTGACGGTTTGTTTTTCAATTTCACTATTACCTTATATTTAATGTTGTTAGTTGTTTTTCGCGAGTTGGTGTCTCGATCCTTTGTTTGCCCATTTGTTTTTTGCGCACATTTTTTGGTTTTCTCATAGCCATCATGTCTCGCGTGCTATCCAATGAATCGTCTCTTCATTGCTTGGCTCTATAAAAGGAAATGTGACTAATACATTTTCCCTCTTCACGCTACCTTTGAATTTAGGGTATGTTTGCGCTTTCATTATCTTCATCTTCATCACTTCTTCGCTCTTCGACGATGTCTGTTAGTGACAAGTTAAGTGGTCAACCACTATCCCTGTGCGAAACCCACTTTTCTCCTAACAAAGCTTCTCAATCGACTCTGGAGAGCCTTCGTTTTGCCTGACCTTGATATTGTTTTGCCCGGACGGGGCGATAGCCTTTTAACCCAAAGGCTGGATACATAGCATTTTATTCATGCACGTTATCTTCTGGCTTTCGATTCCTCGTTCTGGAGTTGTTATGTATCTGAATTTTTTGGGAATTCCTTCTGCCCAAATGGGCCCTAATGGCTGGAAGGTGATGGTTTATTCTTATGCGAGGGCTCTTATGTCCGGTATTCCTTTAACTGCTAGGATCTTGCATTCTGTGGTTGGTTTGTTGGTGCACAGGGAGATCTGTTTCCTTTGCTCTCCTGCTTGTTTCGAGAATCTCAATGATGACATTTGCGATTGGTCACGGTCTTGGTTTTATGCTTTCGTGTTCTTAGGCTACTTCCAATTGCGAGGTCGTTCAATTTTTCGATCATTCCAAGTTCCTAATCGACGGAAGGATCTTTTATCCGCTGAGGAGCAAAAGATTGGTGAACAATTCTCTAAGCTTTGCCGTTTTCCCTTGGATGCGTTTCTTTTTTACAACATCTTGGAGCATAGTGGTTTAATACTATGAGCAAAGCAGAACAAGCTTTTTTTTACTGAATCTCATGTTAAGGTCCATGCAGCTCGCGCCGCACATTCTGGCGTCGGTAATGCTATCATTGATTGGGAAGTAATTTCGGTCCAACAGATCTCAATGTTCCTGTTGATACTTCTGCTCTTGCTTTGAGAAAGAGAAAACTTGCGACTTGCAAGGTCTACGAGTCCGTCAAGGCGATGACCTATAGATCCTAGTCGTGTCCTGAAGCAGAAACGACTTTCAAATCGTAGTTCTGTTAGGTATGTGATGCGTTAGACTGCTTCTAGCTCGGGCCCTTCTCGTGATGATGATGTAAATATAGATTGTGAATCTCTTAAAGATGATGAAGAACTGAGGCTCGAATTGAAAAGGAGCTAGAAGGAGACTACTCGTCCATTGGATGCCGGTGAGAAGAAACTTTTGTCTGTCTATGGTGTTTCGGATACTGCTCAGTTGTCTAATGATGACCCTCGAGCCATTGATGACAAGATGTTCTAGTTAGCAATGGTGCGGTCTAAAGATATTGTTGGCGGTCAGCGTTTCAGGGATCATTTCCCCTCTCCTTCTATTGATGTTAGTAAAGCAGTCCGATTTCTAGTTTATCCTATTCGACGGGTTTCCCCTACTCCTGCTATCGTCATTCCTTCCCTTGCCGTGGATGCTCCTCGAAAGAAGGGAAAAAGTGGCTTCTCCATTGTTACTGTTGTTCTGTCTGTTCACCCCACTGTCAGAGGTGGTTCTTCGGTCTTCCGGATCCTTGCGTTCTCCATCCACGGATTAGTTGAAGTGATCCTAGGCCAAAGGACATTCGTATCAAGTCTAACTGCGAGTTTTGTTGGTTTGCCCATCTTAATGTGCAAGATGTTGCACGTAGACTAGTAAATGAATGGTACTAGGGGTTGGTGGAGAGGCCTCCAATGTATGTGCTCGACCTGTTTGATCATAATAAATGTGGTCTTGAGCAGATAATGGACGGGATGAATCATCTTACTTACGCGGGGGTAATGGGCTCGGTTTATCGAGCTGGCCGTGATCAGGTAGCTCTTTTGGAGAGAAGGTTGGCAACGTTGCTGCTGGTATTTTTCTCATATCCTTTCCCAATTTGATGTGTTGAAAATGCAATGTGCAGGCTCGGAGAAGATTGTTGCGACTACTCAGGAATCTTTGACAGAGGCGAATAACCTGCAGGATAAGTCTATTGTTGATCTTGACTCTTTGAAAGCTAAGCTAAGTGAGGTTTGCACCCGTCTTTGTGATGTGGAAAAAGAATTATCCGTTGAGAAAGCGGCTTTTGATGAGGCTTCTTGTTCTGGATTGGAGCAATCCCTTATGTGTGATGTCAGCGAAGGACGGGTGGAACAAATAATTGTTGCGCTTGATGATGTCAAGGCAAATGCTTCCGGTATGTTCTTCATTGCTGAAGAATAGCTTGCCGCGGCCAAAAATGAACTCATTGCTGTAAGGATAGGCTTCATGTGGTCGAAGCTGAAGATTGGCAGCGAGTTGTTGATGGGTGGGTTGAGCTTCTAGATTATATCGAAAGGCTCAACGAAGACTTTTCTAAGTATCGTCACTTGGTCGGTGAAGCATTTGAAGATGATGATGCCGAGGAGCCTGCTCCAGCAGTAGAGGAGTTATTGCCCTTTCTGTCATCAAATATTTCGAAGTCGTTGATGCTCCCTACTCCTGAAAAGATTTCTACTCTGGTTCCGACTGATCCTGCCATTGCTCATGTTTCCTCTCATGATTTTTATCACCTTCTCTGAATGTAATAGAGTAGTTTTTATCAATAAAGATTAACTTTTTATTTTTTATAACTGTCGTAGCTTTTGTGTCGAGCTCTTTTATAACTTCTTTCGTGTTTGTTTCTTGTTTAGCGGCTGGTCACTGTCGTTCTTTCTGATTTATTTGTAAAGAATTGTTTTTCGCCTGTATTTTTTCATATTGTATTGACTCGTTCCCTCATCTTGGACTTTTTGTTTGCCTTTTAGGTGACTCGAGTGTCAAACATTTACTTCGTTAGTTAGACATTTTAGCCAATTCAAAGTTTTTCGTGTTTAGGTGACTCAGGTGTCCAACCTTTACTTCGTTAACTCGGCATCTCAGTCGATTCGAAGTTTTTTATGTCCAAACTTTACTTCGTTAACTTGACACATCGGTCGATACGAAGTGTTTTATGTTTAGGTGACTCGGGTGTCCAACCTTTACTTCGTTAACTCGACACCTCAGTTGATTCAAAGATTTTTATGTTTAGGTGACTCGGGTGTCCAACCTTTACTTTGTGGTTGATCATACCAGAAGTTGTGTGTTCGACTTTGACTGTCTAATAGCCTTGTATTGACGGTTTTTTGTCTGCATGAAGATTTGGAATTCTTGAATCCTTTGTTTGAGTATTTCATCAGTTTTTGCCATTAAGGTTTTTACAATACTAATTCAGAATATTGTTTGTTTCGTTTTCCTTTGCTCATTGTCAATCTTTGCGTTGAGGGCTGGTGTTTCGTTTTTCTTTGCTTTTTCCTCGCGTGTTGTTTAGTGGTTCAATTCAATCTTGCAATTGCTTATTAAGTCCTTTCATTTATACGGATCAGATGATGCAGGCTTTTCCATGTTTTATGAAGTGTTTCGTTTGTACTCTTGTTCCGATATAGATGAGTAAGGGGTTTGCCCAGCTTCTTCGCATATTTTGCTTCCTCTGGCTGTGCAGCGTGTGGTGTATGTCAATTCACTGGATTGTTCTTTCGATCCCGAAACATTGTCTGTTTTTCTTTCCATTCTATCTATTTTCTAGCATCCCGATGAATTTGTCTAGTAGTCCTTTCTGAGCCCAGTGTTCGATTTCGTCTTTTAAGTTGTAACATTCTTCATTATTGTGCCCATGATTCCTATGGAATGAGTAGTATTTTCTTTTGTCACTTTCTTTTGGATCCCCTCTCATCCGAAACGGCCAAATAATGTTATCCCACTTCGCTATGTGTTTTAGTATGTTTGTTCAATTTGTCCTTAGGGTTGTGTACGATTTGTATACGGTTTTCATTACGCTCGTTACCCGTTCGTGTCGAGTTCACGTTGGTTGTGATCCCCCAAATTCTAGTCGTGGCGAATTGCTCCTTCCACTTCTTCGATGCTTCTTCGATGGGTTGCAGCCTTCCTGTTTTTCTTTCTCTTCCTTTCTTTCCCGTTTTCTTGAGAAATTTTTTCTTTCTTGATCATTTTTCTTCCTGGCTGTTTCATTTCTTCTAGGGAGATATGTTTCTTTTGCTACTTTTAGCAGGATTTCCATGCCCTTTGGGAGCTCCAAGTTAAGAGCGTCAAATAAGGAGGCTCTTTTTAATCCGTCTATGAAGGTTGTTGTCACTGTGTCATCACTACATCCATCGATCATTGTCAGTTCATTGATAAAGCGAGTGAAATATTCCCATATCGTTTCTTCAGGTTTCTGTCTAATATGTCGGAAGTGGTGTGGCCCTTTCCTCATCTACTGGCTTCCCGATAATGAAAGTGGCGGTCAGAGCTTGAAAGAAATCTATTGATCTTGGTGATAGATTATTGAACCAGTTCATTGTTGTAGAAGTGAGGCTGATTGGGAATGTTCTGCATAAAATTGATCTTGTTGTCTCCTTCAAGGCCATCATGTGATTTAAGATTCTCAGTTGATCGGTCGGGTCAGAAGTTCCATCATACACCTCCAACTTTGGTGGAGTGAACTCTTTCGGCATAGCAGCTTTCATGAGGGCGTAAAAAATGGCAGTTTTGCCAAATTCGTATAATATGTTGGGATCCGTGACTCCTATTCTGAATGGGATTTCAGTAAGCGTTCCTACGTATAGTGGATTTTTACCTCGAGGAAGTTTGCTACTTTCAAAGTTTCCTTGTTCGGGTTCCGCTGGGATTTCACCTCTCTTGAGTTTGATTTGCAGAGTTTTGTTGTAGTTGTGCCTGAACCAAGTTAGTTAGTTGAGTGTGCTTCTGTGCGATCCTTTACAACATCATTGTTACGTGTTCCATTTAGGTTACGAGTGAATCTACCCGAGGATCTGTGGTATTGTCGATAGTTGTCTGGACTATTGCGTGTGGCGGACCCTCATTCTCAGATGCTATTGGTCCGGGGATTCAGATCGTATCTTCTCCTTGACCCATTATTGATACGTCAGCGGGAGAGTGGTCACGATCACTGTCGGATTGGGGACTGTGGATCTTTCGTCAAACTGTGGTGAACTTTATTGTAGTTTGTTCTATGTTTAGAAAGAGGAAACTCGTCATTTCCCACATACGACACCAAACTGATGTGTCCAAAAATTGTCCTCTCGTGAGTTTGACCTGCAAAACCACTGTTAGATTGCCAAATACCACCTTTATGGTAGTGGAAGGTACTTCGATGCTTAAGTCAGTAACATTGTTGAAAGAAGGAAATAAATCTGGACAAAACTCAGTTAAAGTTGCATACCTTTATCAAATGTTCCATTTACCTTTTATAATGGTTGTAGTTAACTCTCTGCATGACTTAAGCATCTGAGGTGTAACGGAAGGAGATGTTTTTGCTCATCCTTAATGGAGATGCGTTCTTGGAGGCGCATGTTCCTCCACAGCTCTTTCTTAATGCAACGCCTTTTTCTTAGAAAAAGAACGTGTAACGGGCTTGGATTTTGGCTTTGATTCGCTCGGGCCTGGATTTGGATCCTATTTACACCTCCTTAGAAGCGGGCCTAATTCAGTTCTCTATAATTGTCATCGATCCTTCTGGGTTTTACGATCTAACCCAATGGATCGGGTGTTGTATTCTCGTGATGGGCCTTTATACCACGTATACGATTGTGATGATCAGTCTATTTTGATGTATCATCAGCTACTCCCCCTTTAGTTAGTGGGTATGTTGATGTGGCCACTAACTCTAGTGATTGTTTGCTTTCCAATTTCACCTTTACCTTGTATTTAATGTTGTCAGTTGCTTTTCGAGAGTTGGTGCCTCGATCTTTTGCTTGCTCGTTCGTCTTTCGCGCACATTTTTTGGGTTTCTCATATCCATCATATCTCACACGCTATCCAATGAATCGTCTCTTCATTGTTTGGCTCTATAAAAGAAAATGCGACGAATTCATTTTCCCTCTTCACGCTACTTTTGAATTTAGGGTTTGTTTGTTTTTTCATTCTCTTCATCTTCATCACTTCTTCGTTCTTTGACAATATTTGTTAGTGACAAGTTAAGTGGTCAGTCGCTAGCCCTATGCGAAGCTCACTTTTTTCCTAACAGAGCTTCTCAATCGACTATGAAGAGCCTTCGTTCTGATTATAGTCTTCTACCTGACCTTGAGATTGTTTTGCCCGGACGGGGTGATAGCTCTTTAACCCAAAGTCTGGATACATCGCATAGTATTCATGCATGTTATCTTCTAGCTTTCGATTCCCCATTCCGGCGTTGTTCTGGGAATATCTGAATTTTTTGGGCATTCCTTCTGCCCAAATGGGCCCTAATGGCGGGAAGGTGTTGGTTTCTTCTAATGTGAGGGCTCTTATGTCTGGTATTCCTTTAACCGCTTGGATCTTGCATTCGGTGGTTGGTTTGCTGGTGCACAGGGAGACATGTTTCCTTCGCTCTCCTATTTGCTTCGAGAATCTCAGTAATGACATTCGCGATTGGTCACGGTCTTGGTTTTATGCTTTCGTGATCTTAGGCTACTTCCAATTGCATGGTCGTTAAATTTTTCGATCATTGCAGGTTCCTAATCAGCGAAACGATCTTTTATTCGCTGAGGAACAGAAGATTGGTGAACAATTCTCTAAGCTTTGACGTTTTCCTGTGGATGCGTTTCTTTCTGACGACATCCTGGAGCGTAGTGGTTTGACACTATGAGCAAAGTGGAACAAGCTTTGTTTATTGAATCTCATGCTAAGGTCCATGCAGCTCGTGTTGCACGTGCTGGCATCGGTAATGCTAGCATTGATTGAGAAGTAATTTCGGTTTGACGAATCTCAATGTTCCTGTTGCTACTTCTGTTCCTATTTCGCGAAAGAGAAAACTTGCGAGGTCTACAAGTGCGCCAAGGCGATTGCCTATAGATCATGGTCGTGTACCGAGGAAGAAACGACTTTCAAATCGTAGTTTTGCTAGGTTTCTGATTCGTCGGACTACTTCTCGCTCAGGTCGTCCTTCCCGTGATGATGATGTAAATGAAGATTGTGAATCTCTTGAGGAGGATGAGGAGCTGAGGCTCGTATTGAAAAGGAGCGAGAAGGAAACTACTCGTCCATTGGATGCCGGTGAGAAGAAACTTTTGTCTGTCTATGGTGTTTTGGATACTGCTTAATTGTCTAATGATGACCCTCGAGACATTGACGAGAAGATGTTTCAGTTGGCAATAGAGCAGTCTAAAGATATTATTGGCGGTCAACGTTTCAGGGATCATTCCCTCTCTTCTTCTATTGATGTTAGTAAAGCAGTCAAATGTCTAGTTTATCATATTCAACAGGTTTCCCCTGCTCCTGCCGGTGTTGTCGGTCCTTCCCTTGCCGCGGATGATCCTCAAAGGGATGGCAAAAGTGGCTTCTCCATTGTTATTTTTTTGTATGTTCACCCCACTGTCAGGGGTCGTTCTTCGGCGCTTATGGATCCTTGCGTCCTCCATCCAAGGATTAGTTGGAATGAGCCTAGGCCAAAGAATATATGTATCAAGTCTGACTGCGAGTTTTGTTTGTTTACCCATCTTAATGTGCAAGATGGTGCATGTAGACTGATAAATGAATTAGGGTGTTGGTGGAGAGGCCTCCAATGTTTGTGCTCGACCTGTTTGATCATATTGACCGTGGTCTTGAGCAGATAATGGACGGGATGAATCATCTTGCTTACGCGGGGGTAATGGGCTCGGTTTATTGAGCTGGTCGTGATCATGTAGCTCTTTTTGAAAGAAGGTTGGCAATGCTATTGCTGGTATTTTCTCATATCCTTTCCCAATTTGATGTGTTGAAAATGCAATGCGCGGGCTCGAAAAAGATTGTCGCAGCTACTCAGGAATCTTTGAAGAATGCGAAGAACCTGCAGGATAAGTCTGTTGTTGATCTTGACTCTTTGAAAGTTAAGCTAAGTGAGTTGTGCGCCCGTATTTGCGATGTGGAGAAAGAATTATCAGCTGAGAAAGTAGCTTTCGATGAGGCTTCTTGTTCTGGATTGGAGAAATCCCTTATGTGTGATGCTGCCAAAGGACGGGTGGAACAAATAATTGTTGTGCTTTTTATGTCAAGGCAGATGCTTCCAGTATGCTTTTCATTGTTGAAGAGCAGCTTGTCGCGGCCAAAAATGAACTCGTTGCTGCTAAGGATAGGCTTCATGTGGTCGAAGCTAAAGATTGGCTGCGAGTTGTTGACGGGCGGGTTTAGTTTCTTGATTATATCGAAAGGCTCGGCGAAAACTTTTCTAAGTATCATCACTTGGTCGGTGAATCGTTTGAAGATGATAATGCCGAGGAGCCTGCTCCAGGAGTAGAGGAGTCATTGCCCCTTCTATCATCAAATATTTCGAAGTCGTTGATGCTCCCTACTCCTTAAAAGATTTCTTCTCTAGTTCCAACTGATCTTGCCATTGCTTATGTTTATTCTCATGTTTTTTATCACCTTCTCTGAATGTAATAGAGTAGTGTTTATGAATTAAGATTAACTTTTTGTTTATTTGTAATTGTCGTAGCTTTTGTGTCGAGCTCTTTTATAACTGCTTTCGTGTTTGTTTCATGTTTAGCGGCTGGTCGTTGTCGTTCTTTCTGATTTATTGTAAAGAATTGCTTTTCGCCTATATCTTTTTAGATTTTATTGACTCGTTCCCTCATCTTGGACTTTTTGTTTGCCTTTTAGGTGACTCAGGTGTCAAACATTTACTTTGTTAGTTCGACATTTCGGTCGATTCAAAGTTTTTCATGTTTAGGTGACTCGAGTGTCCAACCTTTACTTCGTTAACTGACATCTCGGTCAATTCGAAGTTTTTTATGTCCAACCTTTACTTCATTAACTCGACACATAGGTCGATTTGAAGTATTTTATGTTTAGGTGACTCGGGTGTCCAACCTTTACTTCGTAAACTCGATGCCTCGGTCGATTGAAAAAAATTTATGTTTAGGTGACTCGGGTGTCCAATCTTTACTTCATTAACTCGACGCTTTGGTCGATTTGAAGCTTTTTATGTTTAGGTGACTCGAGTGTCCAGCCTTTACTTTGTGGTTGATTTTGTTGTTGATCAAACAATAAGTTTTGTGTGTTCGACTTTGGCTGTCTAACGGCCTTGTATGGACGGTTTTTTGTCTGCACGAGGATTTGGAAATCCTGAATCCATATTCTTTATTGATGTTTGTTTGAGTATTTCATCAGTTTTGGCCATTAAGGCTTTTACAATACTTATTCAAAGCATTGTTTGTTTCATCTTCCTTTGCTCGTTGTCAGTCTTTGCGTTAAGGGCTGATGCTTCATTTTTCTTTATTTCTTCCTTGCGTGTTGTTTAGTGGTTCAATTCAATCTTGCAATTGCTGATTAAGTCCTTTCATTTATACGGATCATAGGATGCTGACATTTCCATATTTTATGAAGTGTTTCGTTTGTACCCTTGTTCTGATATAGATGAGTGAGGGGTTTGCCCAGCTTTTTTGCGTGTTTTGTTTCATCTGGCTATGCAGCGTGTGGTGTATGTCAATTTCTTGACTGTTCTTTCGATCACGCTACATTGTCTGTTTTTTCTTACCATTCTATCTGTTTTTCTAGCATCTCGATGACTTTGTCTAGTAGTCCTTTCTGAGTCCAGTGTTCGATTTCGTCTTTAAGTTGTAACATTCTTCATTATCATGCCCATGATCCCTATGGAATGAGCAGTATTTTCTTTTGTCTCTGCCTTCTGGATCCCCTCTCATCTGAAACGGCCAATTAATGTTATCCCACTTCGCTATGTGTTTTAGTATGTTTGTTCGACTTGTCCTCAGGGTTGTGTACAATTTGTATGAAGTTTTCATTATGCTCGTTTCCCATTCGTGTCGAGCTCACATTGGTTGTGATCTTTCGAATTTCAGTCGCAGCGAATTGCTCATTCCGCTACTTTGATGCTTCTTCGATGGGTTGTCGCCTTCCTGTTGTCCTTTGTCTTCCTTTCTTTCCCGTTTTCTTGAGAATTTTTTTCTTTCTTGATCATTTCTATTCCTGGCTACTTTCATCTCTTCTAGGGAGATATGCTTATTTGCTACTTTTAGCAGGATTGACATGCCTTTTGAGGGCTCCAAGTTAAGAGCGTCAAATAAGGAGGTTCTCTTTAATCCAGGTACGAAGGTTGTTGCGATTGTGTCATCGCTACATCTGTCGATCATTGTCAGTTCATTGGTAGCGAGTGACATATTCCCATATCGTTTCTTCAGGTTTCTATCTGATGGGTTTCTGCCTGATATGCAGGAAGTGATGTGGCCTTTTCCTCATCCATTGGCTTTCGATAATGAAAGCCGGGGCCAGAGCTTGAAACTAATCTATCGATCTTGGTGGTAGATTATTGAATCAGTTCATTGCTGTAGAAGTGAGGCTGATTGGGAATGTTCTGCATAAAATTGATCTTGTGGTCTCGTTCAGGGCCATCATGTGATGGAAGTGTCTCAAATGATCAGTCGGGTATGAAGTTCCATCATACACCTCGAACTTTGGTGGAGGAACTTTTTCAGCATAGTTGTTTTCATGAGGGAGTCGAAAAATGGCAGCTTTGCCAAATTCGTATAAAATGTTGGGATCCGTGACTCCTATTCTGAATGGGATTTTGGTAAGTGTTCCTTCGTATAGTGGATTTCTACCTCAAGGAAGCTCGATGCTTTCGAAGTTTCCTTGTTGGGGTTCCGCTAGCATTTCGCCTCTCTTGAGTTCGATTTGCAGAGTTTTGTTGTGGCTATGCCTGAACCAGGTTAGTTAGTTGAGTATGCTTCTGTGCGATCCTTTCCAACATCATTGTTACGTGTTCCATTTAGGTTACGAGTGAATCTACCCGTGGATCCGTGGTATTGTCGATAGTTGTCTGGACTATTGCGTGTGGCGGACCTTCATTCTCAAATACTATTGGTCCGAGGATTCTGATCGTATCTTCTCCTTGAGCCATTATTGATACGTCAGAGGGAAAGTGGTCACAATTACTGCCGGATTGGTGAATTTTATCACGGTTTGTTTCGTGTTTAGAAAGAAGAAACTCGTCATTCCCCACGGACAACGCCAAACTGATGTGTCCAAAAATCGTCATCTTGTGAGTTTGACTTGCAAAATCATTGTTAGACTACCAAAGACCACCTTTATGGTAGTAGAAGGCACTCTGATGCTTAACTCAGTAACACTGTTGGAAGAAGAAAATAAATATGGACAAAACTCAGTTAAAGTTGCATACCTTTGTCGATTGTTAGATTTATCTTTTATAATGGTCTTAGTTAATTATTTGCATGAATTAAGCATGTGAAGCATAACAGAAGTAGATGTTTTTGCTCCTCCTTAATGGAGATGCATTCTTGGAGGCGTAGGTCCCTCCACAGCTCTTTCTTAGTACAACGTTCTTCTTCTTAATGAGAGAACCTATGACGGGCTTGAATTTGGACTTTGATTCGCCCGGACTTGAATTCGGATCCTGTTTACGCCTCCTTAGAGGTGGATCGAGTTCAGGCCTCTATAATTGTCCTCGATCCTTCTGGATTTTACAAGCTGACCCAATGAATCGGGTGTTGTATTCTCGTGATGGGGCTTTATGTCACATGTACGATTGTGATGATCGGTCTATTTTGATATATCATCAAGATTCTTGATTTGTATTTGTATCATCTCCCCCATTGCTTCTTCAATCACTATATTTGATGAGTATATTTCTAGAGTTGTCTGATTGGATATCCCTTGCTAACCTCGTACACATGGCATTAGCTAATTCAAAATTGAGCGATGATGCACTTAGAGTTTCCTAATTTTAAAGAGTTTTTTTCCTCCTACATGCATATGATGGAGAAGATTTGTATTTCCAAGTGAAAGTTTCCCAAAGCTCAATAATTTAACATTGCCGGATTATATGTTGCACTTACTTAGTGCTGATAGAAAAAGGTCATGCCCAACCTGAAAGAGCTATAGGAATCAATGGATGTACTGAGTTAAAGGTGGTTACTGATAATTCAATTCATCAACCTGAAAGCTTTGTTTCTTATTAAGACAAAAATACATTTCAAAAGACACTCGAAGAAGATGGAAGTGAGAGTGAAGCATGTGTCATCAATTATCGTTGCTTGAGATCCCTGACATTGGATCTCACATCAGAACTACTTCATAGCATTTTCCACGGGTAAGGATTTCAAATTCTTCTTGTTCCTTTTTTTATTCTATCTCGTGCGCACCAGTGGGAATGGGGGTGTCATTGATTTTGTTTTATATTTAGTTGTTTATTAAAATAGGGCAGATGGGATGCTTTAAAAGGATTTCAACCAACTTGACTCCTTGAAGGGGAAGTAAAGAATACAAATTAAGGGGGCCAATTAATTTCTGTGTGTTAAAGGAATTCAAAATTCAGGAAAGGGTTTAAAAAGAATATGACATATACTTCACTGTAGCTTTACAAATAAATTTTGAGGTTGAATTATGTGGCTCCGCCCTTGTTTATATACATGATGATCATTGTCCCTAACATTTGGTGTCATGTTAAATGGCTACCAAATTGTCACTAAAACGGCATAGGAGTATTAGATGGTGCAGCAATGGGAGATTATATGGCATAAAGATGGGGTTTAAGTCGAAAACAAACATCCAGCTCTCACCATTCCCATTGTCAAAACCTCTCTCTCTATATATATATGAGCGTGAAGGATGAGTTAAAACAAATAATTAGTTGATCTTTCCATGCAGTAAACCTTAATTGATTGTATACTGAATGACTGCTACTGAGCTCAAATAATGTGCAAGAATGTTGGTCTATGTTAACAAAAATGAAAAATCAATAAATATATCACGCAGATTAATACATTTTTACTGGTGAGTGGAGACTAAAGGTTTCTATACATGGCCATTGGTTAAATTTAACTAGTTAAAGGCATTGGAATGGAGTTAACTTGAATAGTCTCACATCAAGTAAGAATAAGTCGTCGTTAAAATTTATAAGAAAATGATTCACTTCCTAATAGCAACAAAGCATTTTAAGATTAAAAAAAAAAAACCCTCATTCCCAAAGCCCAGATGGAAGGTGTTGTAGGAACAAAAGTTGGAATAAACAAAGGTTGACAATAAGGTGTGAATGCGGTGGGTGTTTAACAAAAATTGGAATAAAGGTAATCCATATAGACCGAGCAAAGGTCATCCATGTAAAGGGTAAAATTTGACCTTTGTAAACAAAAATTTGCAACACGCGTCGAAATCGCATGTATTATCCCTCCTTCCTCGAAACTCCCTCCTTCTTCTACTACAAAAGCTTGAGTTGTGAGAGTTTTGTATGTCAAAACTGAACGGTTCAAGCGTCTTTACTGCTGCTACATTGTAAGTTGAATCCATATAGACCTTTGTTCATAACCTGTATAGTTTTTGTGGATAACTTAGTTCTACTTGGTTCACTCGTTTGTTTCTGATCATTAGATCTTCATGATTTAGTGTTCTTAGTTAATTAACATATTTGTCTTTTGTTTTTTGTTCCGTCAGACTCACCAGATGACTTCCGGGAACCCCACAGGGTCCGGTAAGCCATCAACAGTTACGCCTTAGTTTTCTATTAGTTTTGATTACCTTGCAAAATTTTCGTTTGTTGTAATATGTTGTTTCAATTCATGTCAATCAAAGCATGTGACTACCTCTTCTTTTTTCAGTATTAGCAACTTCAATTACTTGATGAACATCTAAACAACCCATTCTTATTGAGTCTTCCACTCTTCTCCTTTTTGCTTCTATATACGATCGAGCGCAAATAGCTCAAGTCGTTGCTAGGTTTTCTTTTCTCGGTGATATTTTTTTAAGAGTTGTTATTGATCATTTTTCACCCTTTTGATGAAGTTCTAGTGATGTATGCTCTACCACTTGACAGCAATGTGATAGACATCAAGGTTATGATGGAAATGGAAAACCTTTTCTTCCTTGAGTAGTTAGTTTGTAATTTATGTTAAGCAGAACTGTTGAATTTAAATCAAAAGAGGTGTCACAAAGCTCTCTTTTGTAGTACTGTGGGTAAGGGGTCAGAACTGTCCATCTACAAGACTCAACCTATTGAGCTGACGCTTTGCTCTTTGAGTGCTGATGATGGAAATTATACAAACTCCTAATGTTTATGTTATTCTCTTTCATGTCAATATCCTGTTTTGGGGGTTTCTTGGGAGGTTCCAACAATCAAGACACATAGGTGGCATTAAAGTGCAAGCAAACCATTTCAACTTTGATTATGTTGGAAAATAGGGTGTTGATCATTGCCCAAGTGTACATGAAGGATTTTCCTAAAGCATGTAAATCTCATCTCTTCTTAGCCATTTCTTCCCATTGTTTTGAATACTTGATATCTGTGTAGGGTTAGGACTTAAGTCCCCATATTGGTCCACCACAACTTGTTCCATCATTGTTGTGTGATTCCACGCAGCTTAAACCCAATTTTTTACACTGTTTCATCTATGCTATATTCAACCCCATCACAGATAAATAACGCATAATGTAAGGTTCTATATGTGATTATGACCTATGACGAGTGAAATAAATTAATTTTCAGATTGGGTTTCGTTTTCACAACGTTCATTTGTAATATATAGTATTAAGTTCTTTGAAAAGTTAAAAACAAAACCCAAAGGAGAACCAACTTAAGAAATTAATCAAGTGTCTCTCCTAATTGAAGTACCCTTTCCTTGATACTCTCTCTAAACATCTATCTCTCAAGTATGGTATACCAATGATGCTCACATTTTTCCCCATCCAACTCCAAGGTTTATAATGATTGCTATCTTGAAGTATATAATAATGACATGCAGTTTGATCAACAAAATTGTTTCACATCGTCATTGCATTGCACGAAGAACATGAACCTGCATATTCACTAACCCTAATAGACAATATATACATTTTTGTTGATCCTATTTGATTTTTAGTTTAATTGAGTTTTACTTCCGTTCAGTTTGAATTTTTTATCAAATCGGTTAATATAGTTTGGTTTGCTAGCTTCATGTTGAAATCAAACCATGAACAACCCTACACAAGATAGTAGATGCCTGACCAACTAAGCTACAATTGATGAACTCATTGATATTATTTTCAGTTTGAATTTCAGAATGAAGAGGTTGAACTAATTATTTTCTGAACACGTTTCCTTACATTGATATTGTAATAACGCTGAACAAGTTTTAATTTTATACATTCAGAATATATCTGATGCTGCTAGGGTTGCTCTAATTCCTGATCAAGAGAGTCAACTGAAAAATTATTCGAAACCACAAATGGTATGACCATGCTTTCAACACTTGTCAAATTGTGTTATGATGCTTGCATTTTTCACATACCTAACTAGGCTTTCATATTATCTTAAACATGTATGGGGCCTCATCTAAAGGACTGAATTTCTTGAAATTCATGCTATACTTCACACAATCCAAGGTTAAGAATTGGGGGGAGAGATCTCTGAGCCGATATAATCATTGAAAACGCGGATGGTCCATAATATATCAATGTGTTAACGCATATGAAATGCATATGTAAGGTTAAAAACTTGGGCAGACTAGAATGCTGTTAGAAAAGAAGATCATATCTCTAAACTTGGACATCATCCTCATAACCTCTACTTCATCCTAGTGGGAGGATCTCCTGAAGATCATAAATACACCCTCCTATATAAGCACCACTTCCTAGGCTTAAAGTTGCACTTTCATCTTCAGTCAGAGCCTTTACCATCTTAGGCATCAGAATACTAAAAGATGTTCCACCATTTCATCTTGTTACATTATGGTGTACATTTATTTTCGGGCGCTATGTGATGGTGTGTGAATCCATCAGTGAACACATGATCTGGAGTTGCCTAAAATGTCTACTTCCAGAGTATCCATTCTTCAAAATGTTTAGGCCATCCCACTCTCGAGATTTTACTTTCAACATCTAATTGGAAAACTCACTAGGAGATGTGATTAATCGGCTGAAGCAATTGATTAATATAAAAAAGATTAAATTTCTGTAAATTAGTCCCTGTGAGCAATGTAGTCAAAAACTTGGTTGAGCAGAAGGTGGTTTTTTTTCCCCAATGATGAGGCATGTTTCAGTTAGCAGAACTGTTTTCTTCTCCTCTTTGGATATCTACTGACACAAAATTCATGCAAGAATGACATGTCCAATTCGTTAGTTTGAAGTAGCAAAAGAAGACTAAATTTTTGGTAGTAACATTTGCACTTGAAATAGAAGAAGAAGTCTCAATGTCCTGAAAATATGAAAACAAAACATCTTGGGGTTGGTTCTAGACCATCGATTTTTTTCTTTTAATCAGCAAACAAATGAAAAGATTCATTAAAATAAGCTAAAAAAGAGTGAGAAGCTCACTGAGCAGACAACCCCAAGGGATACTATGAATTTTGTTTTAAAACAGAAAAAAAAAAAAAAAAAAAAAAAAGCTCGCCCATTGGAACCAAAAATTCTCAAAGCATACGTCTTTTGAGGATGTCCCAGGCAAGCCCCAGTGCTGTATTATGAATCTAATGTGTGTGACCATAGTGTTGCAGTATCTACGCATTCCTCCTTAATGGTTTCTTTAGGTTGCTATTATGTGCACCTACCAGCTACAATTTTAAACACCACCACCCCCTCATTCTATGTAACACCACCATTAAAAGGACAAACCCACCATTTTTGCCCGATTTCGAGCGAGATGAAGGAGAATTCTCCAATCTCTCCTGAACGGCAGCACTTCTTGCCGTATCACTCGACCTCTCTCTCGGTTTGTTCGATCCCCCTCAACATCTTTCTTTATTCTCTCATTTCCCAAACATCCTTTTTTAAAGCCTGAGATTAGGACTTTGAAATTCGAAAAATTTTAGGGGATATTTACAGCGAAAGAAGAGATCATGAAGAGATAACACCAACACAAGCCAATGGTATTATGGCCTAGTGGTTAGGATTGTGTGGGTTTGTCCCCCACATCCTAGCTTCGAATCCCACCTGCGGCATGGTTACTTTCTAATGGGTGTTGACCTATATGTCGCCCAGTTGATAGGTTATGGGATCCTTAAAAACCTAGCTCGCCTTCAAAAAAAAAAAAACACCAACACAAATCAAAAAAAACAAAAGAGTTTATCGAAAACGATGAATTCAAAAAAAAATTTATGAGCTATGGAAACTATGATTTGTGCTTGATTAAGGGTTAACTTTGCAACCTATGTTGCTCGTAGCAATCTCGGCTTTGAAAGTTCATAATTATTTTTTTAATTGTGGTGTTACTTAGAATTAGAGGGGTAGTGGTGTTCGAAAGTGGAACTAACTATAGTAATAGCCTTTCTTTATGCCTATTTTTCTTTGGAACCAGCAATCAGCAATCTATCCCACAACCAATTACCCCGCAATGAGAATACTCTCTTGGACCATTGCTCACCCAACCTCTAAGTTCTGATGCAGTAGGATTGACCTGCCCTAAAATCCTGCAAAGCATGTGATGGATCGATTTCCATCCTCCCAAGCCTTAACCTGCAAAGAAACAACTGTGAGCCAAAGATTACTGTTGTGACGGTCAATGGCACTCCTATGCTAAAGTCAGACAAGACGGAGAATGGTGTATTGTTTGAGATTAGGGTTTTGTAGCATACCTTAGTTCCTCAGCCTCATGCCGTATTTATCATGCGAGTTCTTGTTTGGCTATGCCTTTGCTGACGTAGTTTAAGGAATGATATCTGCTAGAGATTTAGAGTTGTCCATGCAAGAGAGTTTTCATGCATGACTTATACTCTGATGTTTGTTTCCTAATAGGAGTCAACGTCTTACTCGTTTGCCTATCTTAGGTCAAACTCCTAGATACCTACCTTATTTGATCTTATGGATTATGGGTTTGACCATTTGACTTATGAGCTGGATGGGGCCTTGTTGTCTTGGGTCCAATTCCTAGATACTCACCTCAGTGGGCTTTCAGTGATCTAGGTCTAGTTTCCTATCTTATGGGATAGATCAAATTAGACGCTTACTTAGGCCCGCTCCGCTCCGTTGACGAGATCATCATGCCACGTGTTCGACATCGATTACTGGACGGCTGGGTGTATCAGTTGTTCCCCCTGAGTTAGTGGGCCAGTTTGTCAGTCCACTAAGTCACATCATGAGGGAACTGGACAGTCGTGATGATTGAATCTGAAACGCTTTCTCGAGCGACGCATATCATTAATTGGTATGTGACTGCTCAATCAAGGCGCAGAGATTATTGTGATCCGAATTCATAAGTTAATTATACATTTCATTTCTCAAGCCATCTTAGTCCGCTCTTGGCAGACTAGGCATTAGAGCGGATCAGAAATTATCTTCATTAGACTTCATGAGACTTTTTGGTCAAGCTCCATCATCATTGTCGATGGTGGGACGATGATTCATGGCAAGTCGTCTTGGTCAAGCTTCATGAGCTCTTACCAGACTCCCACTTTCTAGGTCATCTTGGTCCGTTCTTGGCGAACTAGGTTGTAAAGCGGTCCAGAAGTTGTCTTCATCAGGCTGAATGAGCTAATTAAACTTTCAGGCCAAGTTTGGCCATCATTGTTTATGGTCGGACAATGTTCCTTGGCAAGTCATCTTGATCAAGCTTCATGAGCTCTGACTAGACTCCGACTTTCTAAGCCATCTTGGTCTGTTCTTGGCGGACTAGGGTTGTAAAGTTGACCAGAAGTTATCTTCATCAGGCTGCATGAGCTGACTAAACTTTTTGGCCAAGTTTGGCCATCATTGTCTACGGTATGACTAGATGGCCTTAAGTGTATAAGTCTGACTTAGGTGTCCTGATTTATTTAACTCACTTAATGGTCTAACATGGTTGTCAGACCAGTAGGTCTAACATGGTTGTCAGACTTTAATACAAATCTTCAGTACTATAATATGGTTCAGTACTGAACCACTTAATGGTCTAAACATAACACCAAGCTTATTGACCTTCGTCACTCAATAGGGTCATTCCCAATTTGGATTTAGTTTACCCGCCCGTGGTTCCTTGGTGTTATGTTGGGTCTTTCTAAGTAACCAATCCCCAATTATGAACTCTCGTGGCTTGACCTTATTATAGTACTGAACCATTGCCTGTTGGTAGGCAACAATTTTGGCGGAAGTCCCATCTCTTTTTCTCAATGAGATCTTGTCCGACAAGCAAAGCTTCATTGTTGCCATTCGTTATGAACTCCTCCGTTCTGAGTGTTGGCATTCCAAGCTCTACTGGGATCATTGCTTCGACCCGTAAGCTAAAGCTCTACTGGTGGTCTGATATGCCCAAAGAATTCATGGTAGTTTTGAGTGCTTCTAAGATAGTCCTATTGGTGACTTTCGCGTGTCCATTGACTTGGGGGTGCCCTGGAGAGTAGTGGTGGCTGATGTTGAGGTTATCACATGGCTTTTTAACTTTTTTGCCTTCAAACTAAGTCCTATTGTCACTAACTAGTATCCTTGGGATGTCGAATCTGCAGATGATGGATGCGCATATGAAATTCTCAATTTGATTTTCGCCTATTTTGGTCGAGGGTTCCACTTCAACCAATTTGGTAAAGCAGTCTACAGCTACGAGGAGAAACCTCTTTTTGGCGGAAAGGGGGAGTGGCCCAATGATATCCATTCCCACTGTGGGAAAGGCCTTGAGCTGATCATTGGGGACAAGGGGTGAGCGAGCATGTGCACGTATGGTGCATACCTCTGACACTTGTCACATTTTCGAACCAAATCCTTGGCGTACTGTTGCATTTTTTGCCAATAGTATCCTAAGGTCATGGCCTTGTGGGCCAGGGTTCCCCCGCCTGGATGGTTCTCGCAAATGCCCTCGTGAATTTCTCTAAGAACATAGTTTGCCTCTATGTTGGTCAGGCATCGAAAGGGACCAGTGGCTAACCTCATGTACTTGTCGTTCAAGAAAGTGTATCGTGCTGTTCTATTTTTCAGGCTTTTGTCTTCTCCGTTGAGAGGACTTTGTTCTTGATGTACTCGATGATGGGATTCATCCAGCTTGTTTCTACACCCGTCGCGCAGACCTCACTAGATTCCTCTTCTTCCAGACTTATTTTTCTTGGAACTCAATGAGTCTATCGACATTCTCAGTCGTAGTTGAGGCCCTTTTGGACAGTGCGTCAGCCTTTTTGTTGTCCTCTCTAAGACATCGTTGAAGTTCTATCCTCTTGAATCTTCTTATGGTACAAATTACTTTCTCGCGTTAAGACATCATTCTGGGATCTCCCCTTTAACACGGTTGACTACCAGACAGGAATCGTTGTACCCAGTCAGCTCGTCTAATCCGATCCCTTTGGCGAGCTTCGGGTCAAATAAAAGGGACTCATACTCTGATTTGTTGTTGGAGGCAGGAAAGCCAAACCTGACGACCTTCTCCAAAGTCACCATGCTTGTAGAGTGGACAGTGACTCCAGTTTCGCTTTCATTAACTGTGGATGACTCATCACAACACGTGCCCATCCTTGGCCTTCTGACTCTTGTTCTCCACCACCTATAAGTTCGGCGATTAAGCTTGCCAACACTTGAGGTTTGATGGCTATTCTTGCGTACTTGATATCAAACTGCCCTAATTTGACTTGCCACTTGACCATCCTGCCCGATAACTCGGGCTTGTGCAATACTGTCCATAATGGATGTTTAGTGATGACTATTATAAATTGAGCTTGAAAGTAGGGCCGCAACTTTCTGAAGGAGACGACCAGTGCCAAGGCTAACTTATCCAGGCCTGAGTAGTTTGCCTCCGCATACAAAGGTTTTGTTGGCGTAATATACTGGTATTTGTATCCCCTTATCGTTTTGGACCAGGGTTGAACTGACAGCATGATTCGAAACAGACAGGTCCAGGTAAAGTGTTTCCTGGTATTGGTTTTGAAAGTAACTCCGCACTTTCAATATATGTTTTCAGGCTTTGGAAGGCTTACTCACACTCTTCGTTTCATTTGAACCATTTATTTCCTATAAGAATTTTGAGAGAATGGAGGCATTGTCGGATGACTTGGATATGAACTTGTTGAGTGTTGCCACCCTTCCAGTTAGGTTCTGACTTCCTTAATGATGGTCGAAAACTTCATGTTGAGAAGATCCTGAATCTGTTTCAGATCAATCTCTATCCCTCTTCGGTTCACTATGTAACCCAAGAATTTGCCCGACTCTACCCCAAATGTGCATTTATGTAGATTGAGCTTCATTTAATACTTGCAGAGCTAATTAAACGCTTTGGAGAGGTCGGCGGTGTGATCAGGACTGCGGAGACTTTTGATCAACATATCGTCTATATAGACCTCCATGGTTTTGCCAATTTGCTCCTTGAACATCCGTTTTATCAATCGATGATATGTTGCTCTTGCATTTTTCAGACCAAACGATATCACCTGATAACAGTATATCCCTCTCTTTTAATTATGAAGGAGGTCTTCTCTTGGTCTGGGGGTGCATTTGTATCTAGTTATATCCGAAGTAAACGTCTATGAAGCTTAGAAGGTTGTGTCCGGACGTGGCATTCACGATTTGATCAATGCGAGGAAGTGAAAAGTTGTCTTTCGGGCAAGCCTTGTCCAGGTCTGTATAATCCACACAGACTCCACTTTTCGCTCTTCTTTTTCACCAAGACGGTATTCGCCAGCCAGTCTAGGTATCGTGACTCCTTAATCATATCGGCATTCAGTAGCCTTTGTACCTCTTCATTGATGATCTGATTCCGTTCAGGGGCCATAAGTCTCTTCTTTTGCATGATTGGTCTCCGCTCATGATCGACTTCTAGTCGATGGGTGATCACGGAAGGGTCAATCCCCACCATGTCCCTCATAGTTCAAGCAAAGATGTCTTGATTCTCCCTCAGCAGCTCTATCTAAACGGTTATGTTGTTATAGAGCTGTCGAGGTAGACTGTGACTGGCTTATCTGGCTGGCCGACATTTGGTCTTCCCTCGGACTAACTGAAGCCTCATCGTCCGAGCGGGGAGACTCTTCTTCCATTTCTGGGCCCAGGCTCTGGGATGTCTAACCGCGGGCCCAGACTGTGATTGCTAGTTGTCCAGCTGCTTTAATGTTGCATAATGGCAGTCTCTTGCCGATGGTTGGTTCCTCGGATGGTCCCCACCTCGTGATTGGAAGGGTACTTAATGCACTGATGCAAGGTGAAAACTACCGCCTGGCCTTCCTAAGATGATGTTGTAGATGGATGGGGCATTGACTACCATGAACTCCTAGAACAGAACTTTTTGCAGTTGTGGCTTTCTTGTCAATACCGTTAGTTTAATCTTCTCGATGGGGAAGCATTTTTCCCCGCTAAACCCAATCATGGAGTGATAGGCAGGCATCAAGCTTTCTTCTTTCAGCCGCATGTTGTGGAACGCCTTGAGGAATAGGACGTTTAAGGAACTCCCCCTGTCCACCAAGGATCTCTTCACTTCCCATTTCTCTATCAAGACTGAGATGACCAAGGCGTCGTTATGAAGGAAGGGGATGCCTTGGAGGTCCATATGTGATGGGCTTGGGCCTTGAACACGAGCGTATTGTACTTTTTGGTCCTAATAAGTGGCTTGAGTCTGCAACTCACGGAGCGTCCTCTTCCAGGACCAGTTGGATTGCTCCCTTCCGAACATATCCATGTAGGATGTATATAATGTCGGCTGCCTTTTCTTCTATTTCTTTTATGATTTTTTTCTCTTTCCTTCCCCCAGGCTTGCCTCTTATCCGGACTCAGGATTTCTTTGAGTTTTCTCTCCCAGTATTCGATATCGTTTCTGAGATGTTTGCAGTCTTCATTGGTATAGTCGTTGTCTTTGTGTAAGGAATAGTACTTGCCATTATCACACCAAAATGGATCTCCCAGAATTTGGAAGGCCAATTCACATCTCCCCAGTTTTTAATGGTAGTGAAAATGTCAGACAGGCTCGCATTAAGGGGAGTATGGGAGTCGTTTCTGGATCCTATGAAGTTAAGAGGTTTTTTTCTTGCCTCATTCGGTTGGAGTTCGACTTATTATCACTCTGCTTCTTTTTGTTCTTGTCGTCCTCCTTTTGCTTCCTCACTTCCTTCTTATCTCGAGTGCTAAAGGAATATTTCTTTTCACTCTCGCCTCCTTTCTTAGTGGTCCACATCTCCTCAAGAGTGGTGTACTTCTGAGCGCTTTTTAGGGAGTCTGCATGTCCGTTGGGGGCTCAAGGGTGAGGAAGTTGTTGTCACGCCCCAATTTTCGAAGAAAACAAAAATCCTAAAATCCATGTAGGATTATCTATTTCCCCAAAACTCAGGACGTGAAAATTCAATAACATAAATAATTAGCAGCAACAACTAAAACATAATTTAAAAAATTTTAAAAAAAACAAAAATAATAATCTAACCATGAAACTCTGACGTCGCTAGCTCCACTAACATAACTCCAGTAACACTTCTCATAAATATCTAAACCTGTGAAAGGCTAAATGGCTACGCTCCAATAAGAACGTACAGCAAGGTAGCTGGTATGAGTAATTTTCATCCTTATAAAATAAAATAATTTACATGCTTTAACATGAAATTTTCATAAACAAGAAAATAATAATCAAAGTATTGTAATTTCTCAACGAGGCAAACATTGCATACTAATAAGTTTATCATGCTTAAAATATACATTTATTTTACCAACACTTACAAAGTGAAGGTTGAATATGGTAAGTTCGGCCTGCAAAAATTGTTAGTAGACTTATCATCCTGCACGAAATGGTTAGAAACAAACGGATAAATTTTATGACTTATTAACTCTCATAAATGCAATTTATTTTCAAACAACGACACAAATCGTAGTCATAATAGAGTATTATTAAAATATCAACAAAACACATTTTCTACATTTAGGAAGACATATAGTTCTCATTCAATGGTCGAATGAGCATTTAGTTTCTTCCCTTAAGGCAATCATGCACATACACAAAAATCTCGCTTCTTTTCCACAATCGCACTATCCTCCTTGTGTCGAATACACCTCACCCAAGTGTGTCTCCCTTGCCTTCGAAACCACTCGGAGCGTACATGTTCCAAGTGAGGTGTCACATCGAGGAACATGTCATTTCACCCGAAGTTCGATCCATGGCAAGCATTTCCTAAATACTACACGTACTACCGAACTCACATGGAACGGTGCACTGATATGCAAGCAAGTCTACATACCCAAAATTATATCACATGTATACAAGTAAGTATGTATACAAAACACATTTTTCATTTTTTTTTTCGAAGTTGTGGAAAAGAGCATAAAAAAATCAGATAATTCTCAAGACTCTTTTAGGCTGACACCTTATCAACCATAAACACATCGACCACAATATTCACTCTTTCTTTTGGGGAAAAAAATAGCACTTTCATAAGTAAATTTTCTATAACACCATATGGATTTACACTTATTTAGTACAAGGATTAGCATGTCAATTTGCATAACCTTAAAATTCAAGTTTACAGTATAATCACATACTATATACACATTTCAAGTTATAACACAAAAATGCAAATATGAGTTTTACAAAATAATAATAATACCCATGTCATCTAGAAAATCTCTTTTTAAAATGATATTTATAAATATCCAAAAATACCTAATTTCTAACAGAGAGAAAATTGAGAAACTCAATTAACTTCTTCACCTGGTCATAATAACTTTAAACAGAGACACACAATAACAAGTAACAATTCATGATGGTTACACAAAGAGACATGTTCTAATAAACCAAAACCCCATCAAAATCAAATTACTCATTTCAACCGACCATGATTTCTCAAACTCCACTTCATCCCAAATATTAATTTTCAATCTTATTAGGTATAAAAAAAAATTCATATCACATACAATAAAATTTTCAAGCAAAAATAGATGAAAAGAGAATTGATGAAAACTCACTAATTTCTACCAAAACTTTTATATACATGGATTTCTAAAATTCAATCAGTGACATTTGTTTCTGCCTCGATGGGAGATCTAACCGTTAGATGAACTCCAAACCAACGGTATGTTTTTCATAAGTGTGTTATGAATCTACAGATTTAATTTGAAGGTATTCTGAACTCTAGAAGGTATCGATCCACTAAATATACTAAGACTGTGCAAAGTTGTATTTATTACAGGATTTAAATAAAAACTTAGTTGTAGGTTTTCTCTTTTAACTCAACCAACTCCTATGAAAATACAATAAAAATTTCATATTTCAAATTTATATTTGTATTAAACCCCAACCTTAATCAATTGATTAATCTAAAAAAAAGTAAAAGAGAACGAATAAGACTCACTAGTGTTATGCATTCTTTTTCTTCTTCTTCTTATTTCACCTTTTTTCCCTAATTCTTTACGTAAGTTCCTCATATTATTTTGTGTGTAAAAATAATGAAGCTAGGTTTTTCCAACTCTTTTATAAAGATCTAATTAAGGTTTCCTAATTTTATTTTTTTGCTAAATGTACACACTTTCTACTCATTATTTAACCACTAAAAATAAAACAAGTTTTACACATTATAAAATTATAATACATTACAAATTTATAAGTAAATATTATTTATATTTGTGTAATTAGGCGGGTGTTAAAGTTGTAGAATTGGCCCCCCTAGGCCTGACGTGAAAGTTGTGACGGAGCTTGTCGTTGAAAAGAGTAACGTACTCCCTCAGTGTTTCGTCCGGCTTTTGCTTGAGGCTGAGCATGTAATGTGGACCCATCCTAATCCATTGGTTGCCCACAAACCGAGTAATAAACATCTTGGCCAGCGTCTGAAACGAGTCAATCGACCTTGGGGGGAGATTGTGAAACCAACTGACCACTGTTTTCTTCGTGATGGTGGGAAATGTTCGGCACATGACTGCTTCAAATCCTTTTTTCAACGGCATCACGTGATGGTAATGGCGTAGGTGGTCGGACGGGTCTGTTGTCCCGTCATAGAATTTCAACTTTGGGGGTTGAACTTCTTAGGCAGTAGCTCGTTCATGATCTGATCAGTGAACGAGGGGACGGTGAGGTTGCATAACACATCCTGATTGGTCGTTCCAAGCCGGAAGGGGTTTTGTGTGGTGGGCTTGTCAACCTTAAAAGTCGGGTCTCTATAAATCGCTCCATTCCCCAAGTTCCCGCTGTCCTTGGTTTCTGAAAGCCAGTGGGTTTTGAGGCTCTCCTGAACGCGCTCCTTTTTTTCTTGCGGGTACAGGATCCTTTCCGCCTTCCTGTCACTGCCCGCAGATGGTGAGTTATGTTGAGCAAGCATTTCCACCCCGCACAATCTATTGTACTTGGGCTAAGAGTGATATTTTTGTAAGCTAGAAATTGAGTCATGTCGCTCGAAGGAGCAGTTTGAAACATCGACAAATATTGTTTATCAAGATATTTAACTTGAAAGGGTTTTTTTTAAATGATGGTTTAATTATACATCTCTACAACGTGTTAGAAAGTGATAATTTTGGATTTTCAAGTTACTCATTGCCCGCACCATATTGCTCATGGCATTTGTAAGAATCTGTATCATGAAATTATTAAAAGGTGTCCTGGTGGATATGAATTAGGAATTTGAGGGAGTCCAAACCTAAAGCCCTTTTTATTATTTTTCTTTTCTTTCTCCGATCTATTTTAGCTATTAGGGTGTGTTTGATTTTTGGTGTTTCATGGAAAAAGATTTTTTTTCCCCAAAATTAAGTTTTTAGGTGTTTGATTTTTCTAGCAAAAATAAAACTTTTTTCGCCGGTGAAATGTTTTCCTACTTGAAGCTGAAAAACTTTGTTTAGGCTCCCCCTCGGAAAACTTTTCATGTTTAATCTTTTCACTCATCGACAACTCTCTCCTCAACTCAAAGCCTTCTAGACTCAACATCTAGCCTTGTTGAGCAATTCCTCCACAAAATAGAAAATGAAAAAAATTTCTTTTCATGAAATCAAACAATAAAAATAAAATTAAATGTTTTTTTCCATGAACTTTTTTCTAAAGAAAACTCTTTTTTCTTCGAAAAAAATTTCAAAAATCAAACACACCGTTATATTATCTTGTTTCCCACTAGACCCTGCACACCTTCTCTTGGTGTGGCTATATGAGTAGAATGAGCTTTGCTACAGAGCGAGGGAGGGAGCGAGGGAAAGGGGCGAGGGATGGATGTAACCACCCATCCTCCTCGGGATGAGCGCATCACTTTGGAGATGCGTGCAAACGCTCATCCCGAGGAGGATGGGTGGTTACACCCATCCCTCGCTCCCTTTCCCTCGACCCCTAGAATTTTCCGAGTAGAATAACAATGGGATTAGGGGAAAACTAGAAGCCCAGTTTCTTTCTCTTTTATTTATAACATATTCTTTATACAAATAAATAGGCGAGTTACAAAAATGACTAATGGTAACTAATCACATGTCAGTTCAACCGATTAATCAAAAAATCGTAATGTCGTACTACTGAGAAGCACTTCGTTGCCGCTTAGTATATGATTAATCATTGTTTCAACAACACAAGAAGTTCTTTTACTACTTTATAAGTTAACCAACAATTAAATAATTTTCCGTGGAAATATTATTTTGAGGTTTTATTTGACATTAAACGAAATACATGGTTCAAAGAGTAATCATATACAGGCAATTGTTTTCAAAATAATAATTAAAGGATCTGATTTTAGGACTTGATCACTATTTAATCCCTTAGTTGATATGTGTTGAAGTACTAGCTGAATAACAGTGGTTCAAAATAATAATTAAAGGATCAATGATTTTAGGACTTGATCACTATTTAATCCCTTAGTTGATAGGCGTTGAAGTACTAGCTGAATAACAGTGGTCGATCCTTTGAAGACGTCTTCTCTTGAGTTGTACAATTCCATTTTAGATCAGTTGCACCAGCTGTTTCAAGTGGCTATAAAAAAACCTGAGCTCCGTTGTCGAAGGTAGGAGATACAAAAGTTGACATGACTGGAAGTTGCTAGAAAGATCAAAGCTCTCAAGTTTTGTGTGTACTCCATATTCCTCCTTTGAAATAAAATCAAGTTGATTCAAGTTCTTCCTTGTCATTTCATACTCTTCAATATCTAAGGTTCAGTGCTTTGTAATCCATAACCGTTATTATAACCCAATTCAAAGCTTTAGATGTGCCCGCTATCCATTAGTATCCATTGGCTATTGACCGTTGCTAATCCCGTCATGCTTATCTTCTCTAGTGCTAGACTAGTTTCTCATCGTGAATTGGAATTAATCCATATCCTCCCAATTAAGCACTACTCCCACCATTAAATCACCTCACCACCTCTTCCTCCAAAACCTGAGTCATCTCGTGGTTGCACAGCTTCATAGTGGAACTTGTAATCCAAAAGCGATCAAAAGCATGCCCTTATCCTCTTCCAGATGTATATTCTCCCGGGTGAAGGTAGTTAACATGAACCAACCTATTACACTCGAGTTGTGATCAGGGGCGGATCCAGGATTTTAGTCAAGGTGAGGCGAAATGGAAAATACTTATTAGTTGATAATAGTAGTTATCAATGGTAAAGCCAAATTTTTTCTACCGAAGCTAGTAACTAATAAAAAAAATTCAACTATAAATAATACAATACATATATCAAATTGGATCCAAGTGTAGTCCATTTTAAGCCAAAATAAGATCACTATTGATAATCTTAGCAAAGAGAAAACAAACATAATAACAAGAATATATAAGTAATATCACAAAAGAGTTTGTCTAGCCAGCCATGTTTTAAAGCCATTTTTCGGCCAGGCTAGAGCATTTTTACAACTTTACCCATTTCTTTAAAATACAATCACAAACATTATCTATAGGTATGATAGAAGTGTAAAAAACTCAAAACCTGACCAAAAATGTCTATAAGTCTGACTGTCTAGAATTGAGAATCACAAAATAGTTAGGATAAGTTCTAGGTGAAGTTAAAATAAATTTGAAATTTGCGAACCTAATATGATCATAATACAATTTCAAAAAAAAAATAGTTTATATGAAGCTCAAATTTTATACGAGTTGGCTAATGGTATATATTTTTATTGAATTCTATCATTATTATTTTAGATATTAATTTTAAATATTTTTTGTTAGAGGTTTTATATCACTTGTGAAAAACAATTCATTTTTTTAATGTTAATAAATTTTTATTAAACTAAACATTTTTTAATATTTGCAATTACTAATAAAATTGCATTGAAAATAAAATAAAAAATGCACTCGAAGAGTATCGAACTCAGGTCTTTTACTAAAAATGATAAACCTCCAACCTCTACACCAACAAAACATGTTTGAATGTTTGCATAAACAATTTTCATATTGTATTTTACATTATATAATCAATTTTTTTAAGACTAAAGTATATATACTAAAAATATTTTAAAAGTTGAGAAGGGGCGGCTGCCCCAGTCGCCCCTTAATAGGTCCGCCCATGGTTGTGATGTACCTAGTGGACCAATGTCTAAAATTTATGTTTTTAATGTGTAAGAAAAATAGTAGTATAGATAAGCTTATCGCCCTACTTAGAAAAAACGTGGTTACTAGCTAGTTTCTCCATCCATGCGAAAAAAAACACAACGGGCTATGAATGGTTTTCAAAATCAAACAGTACAGAAATGACTATTAATCAATGAAATAGCTTTGTTAAAATCTGTATTCAAAACACTATTTTCATCAAGAACAGGTTCGGCTTACAATAAATTTCAGGGAGTATTTTCCAAGCACTTACCAGCCTTAATCGTGATTCCCTTACATTCTTGGCTGATTTAACCATTTGATGTCAAAAATGCACTCATTCATATCCGCATCAGATTTTGTTGATCCTATCGTCCTCATCAGTGTGCTATAAGCCTCAGAAAACCAATTGTGGCCTTGACCAAGTGCGAAACATCTGGTTCCAACTTCCAATATTTCAGCTCATCCACACTTCTTTTTCCCCTCTTTTTTTTTTTCAATTAAACACTTAGGATATATGTTAAATATTAGGTCACTGCGCTTGAGAAGATCACATGACTGACATAAATTAGTACATAAAAATTACAATTTAAATAAGCTTGTCCATAAATAAAAAAACTCACACATGAAAAGCAATGCCCTGAATCACTACCCAGATATTTCCACTGTGCCACACCACTGCTTTGATTTCTTTGCAGATGATGTCTATGTCCTTCTTCACCTTAAATGTGAGATTATTTACTTCCTTCCACAATCCAAATTAGTGCCAAAATCACTCTGTCCCATAACCAACACCTCTGAACAGAGCAGCCATCATTCAGCCAATTAGAGATCCATAGCAGAAGGCACTTTGCATTCGGAGTGGGAGTTCCAGATTCAAAGCATATCTTACTCAAGCTTGTCTAGATAATTTGGAAGTGAAAAAAAAAAAATGTGTTTGACTTGACGTTTGTGTTCAGTACCTGCGCACAGTGGGCTGTCGGGAGTGCGCAGCACGTGTCTCAGGCGTTGGATTTCATCCTTTTTTTTCTTCAAAAATTCTAAATGTCTTTGACTTCCTTTTTCTTTCCCTTTGGTGATCCACACGTGTTCATTTTCCCTTTGGTGGTCGACTTCCTTTTTCTTTCCCTTTGGTGGTCCACACGTATTCATTTTCCACATTTTGTCCAACCACAAAAGATTTAAATAACTAAATAAATAAAACAAAGGCAGGTTTTGCCTTTACTAGCGATGTTTAGCATTTTAGACCTTTAGGCCACCACCAAGGCGGATCTACTAAAAGGCCAGGGAAGACGGCTATTTTTTAAATATTTATACTATATATTACTCTTATAAAAAAAATTAATTATATAATAAAATATCAAAATTGTTCATTCCCTTATTTAAACATATTTTTGTTGGTGTAGTGGTTAAACGTTTATTAGTTTTTATACTTTTCGCAAATATTTTTTTTATTTTCAATGCAACTTTATTAGTAATTGCAAACATTAAAAATTGTTTAGTTTAACACAAACTTATTTTCGGTCATCTTGATGCATATGATTTCTTTATGGCTATTCACAATTACTACTTTTTTTTATTGCGACATGCCCCTACTTTTTTGTTTTCAACACAATTTTATATAATTGCAAATAGTAAAGAAATGAATTGCTTGTTTACAAGTGGTATAAAACCTCCAACAAAAAAATTATTTGAAATGAACATCTAAAATAATAACTATAGAATTCAATCAAAATATATACAATTAGCAAACTCGTACAAATTTTTAGCCTTATACAAACCATTTTTTTATGAAATTGTATTATGGTCATATTATGTTCGCAAATTTCAGATGTTTTTACCTTCAACTAGATACTTATCCTAATTATTTTGTGATTTAGTTATATATTCTAGTTATTACGCTCGTTTGCCCCTTACTAAGGTTATCGATATTGCGACCCTATTTTGACTTAAAATTGAACTACACTAGATTCAATTTGATATATGCAATGTATTTTGATAATTGTATTTTTATTAGTTACTAGCTCAGGTAGGAAAAAAAAAATTTACTCTACCCTTGATAACTACTATTATCAACTAATAATTATTTTTCATTTCGCCTCATTCACCCACTCCCCCCCCCCCCCTTTAGACTAAATTTCTGAGTCTGCCACTGACCACCACCACCTTCTAAAACTTTGGATCTCACATCTTGATTTTGTAGCTTCGAATATGAGAGGTCAAACTGAGTTTTGAAGAAAAATCTCCCGCTGAATTGCAACTCACTCTCTAAATCAATTTATTATTTATCTCTTCAATCGTAAATCTGAGTTTTTTTTTTGGAAGGCGAGCTGAGTTTTTAAGGATCTCATAACCTATCAACTGGGCGACCTATAGGTCAACACCCATTAGAAAGTAACCATGCCGCAAGTAGGATTCGAAGCTAGAACGTGAGAGACAAACCTACATAGCCCTAACCACTAGACCATAACACCATTGGCTAAATCTGAGCTTAGTTAGAATTCAATCAATCAGAAAAATTGATAAGAAAATAGATTTATCTGTTTATTTCACTCCTTAGAGTCGATTGACTTTGAGCATGATTTAGACCACTGGCCCATACCACCTTGAAGCTTGTGCTGTTAAAAAAAAACATGATTCAAAGTTTGAATAGTGTCTGAACCTTAAATGAGGTGAAGAAAACAACCTATGGATCGTAAATGTAATAAACTATGCATGTAATTATGCACATAAATGTAAAATATCTTGCAATGGGGTGCACAAGGAAAAATGCAGTATTTTAAGAACAGAATGAAAATAAAATATAAATAAAAACAATCTTGTGTGAGTCTAAATAGATAAATGCAATATTTCTAGTGTTTTTCTTTGGAGGCCCATGCAAGAATTCTATGTGTATTTGCGTAGTTCTAACAAAAAATATGTGCATTCACATTGGAGAAGTTGTCTTCACCAAAAATAATGTTCAAAAACCACTCGAGCTCTTATCAAACGGTAGTGGAAGATGGAGGTTCATTTATTGAAGTATCCATAGTATGGGCGGATCTACCCTTTGGCTAAGGGGGTCAATTGCCCTCCTTATCTTTTTGAAAATTTTCACCAAATTACTCATATTTTTTTATATTGCCCCCCTTTAAAAGTTTAGGTTGCCCCCTTTTGTATACAATCTTGGCTCTTGACTCCACTAAAAATTAAATTATGAATTATTTTAAAAGTTTAGGTTTTTTGCTCCCCTTTCTATACAAATCTCTGTTATCGATATGTTCATGTTTTAAGGTTCAATATAGCCAACTGCGACGAAGTTGAGCGAATTGGGAGTGAAAATATAAGAGTGAGATGAGAAGCGGAGTTGAGAGATTACAGAGTAAGAGAGAGTTTGTGAGGGAGAGAAAATATAATAGAAGGAGAAGATGAGAGAGTTAGAGGGTTGGTGAGGGTGGGTTTGTTGGGAGTTAAAAAAGAAAAAAAAAATCTTCGCTTAGTTCAGAAAACCATGTTTAGGGGTAAGTTGGTCTTTTCAAACTTTTTTTTACCCCCCTTTGTCAGCAATCCTGGCTCCGCCCCTGATCCATAGTCAATTGAGGTGTGTCTATATATATGCAATGTCACAATAAAACATTTCACTATAATGATACCACCCTAATTTTGTTGGACTTGTGAAAATCATTAATAGAATATTTTCTGATTTTGATGGATTTTAAAACAATCATTTTAAATCCTAAATTAGTAAATGGAATACTCCTGAATTTTAAAATCATTCACAATCTTTGATTGAATATACCACCCTAATTGAATTGAACTGACTATGGCAATTTTTCATCAAAATGAGAATTGTAAGTTACTAACTGACCATAAACGAACATAACCTACAAATAACTCATCTCTCCAATTTTTTTTTTTTAAATTATTAACTTTCTTGTTAACATGTAAATAATGTCAATCTAGTTCAATTTCCATTTCTAAAATTCCACTACTAAAAGTGCAAATATGTGAATATTGAGCTAGGAAATGCATAGTGGCAATACGTATTGGACCAAGTATCTTCATTTTAAGTTTTGGGTTGAAGAACAAGGTTGGACAAGACATCAGGCCTAAATCCAAAATTCTAGGTTAAAAAACGCTAATTTGAAGTTAGACAAATGTCGTGAGCTCTTTTATCCTTAAAAATAAATCTTGACCTTGTCGGGCACCTGTCCGACCAAGTCAACTGCCCCGACACGTTGACCACGCATCGGATGCGAATCTGCATCCAACTCAAATACGAGGCTTTTTTTCCGTGAGTTTGTCGATCTTTGCTTGGGTCATTTGAAGGATTTCCCAATCATCAAGGTATCTTCTACACTTCACCGCTCCTTACTTTTTGCTAGAAGCATTTTAGATTGAAAGAAAGCTAAGTTTGAAGGTGTTTTCACTAGTCCACTGATTGTGCCATAACCTGGCTATCTCCGTATTGTGTGCTTCAAAGTTGATGCAATCTTGCACACACACTTTCAACTTCATTGTGCCCTTCCACAAAGAAACCCCAAAAGAACTGGTTGGTCCTTTGGCAAGTTAATCAAGCTGTGAGGCCCCATATTTTTCAGCTATTAACTGTCTCCACGGTGAATTTGTTTCAACTCCAAATCTCTAAATCCATTTCAACATCAAAGCCTTACTAAACTCTCATATTCTTTTAATACCAAACCCTCATTTTCTCTTCAGAAATTCTAAATGGCGAGGAAACCAGCGAAGAAAACAGCGAGGGAGGGTTGTGACCGCTCATCACCCTCGAAATGCACGTATGCATCCTCGAGATGCGCTGAAACGCAAATCTCGAGGAGGTGAGTGGTCACACCCCTCCCTCTCTGGTTTCCTCGACAATTGGACAGGCTATTTTCTCTTTGGTTGGCACACTTCATCTAGAAACATACAACTCAAGAACATCCCTTGTCAACTTCCCAGATCACTTGCATCACCATCCATTAGTCTTCCTTGATGAATGGAGAGGTTGTGATCCATAATATCATTTGTCACCCTTTTCAGGTCTGTAGGTCTCATTGATATCTACCCCAAACACTTGCACTACACCACCCCTTCCACCAAGCCCATTCTTCTTAATGAGAGAACGAGTGACAGACTTTGGTTCGCCTGGGTCTGGATTCGGATCTTGTTTACGCTAGGGGTGGGCACGGGACGGGATGGGACAAGATAAATGGGATCGGGCCCAACCTCGTCCCATTCCAAACCGGTTCGGGACAGGACGGGACGGGATTGGCGTGCTCTGATTATATGCATTTCATTTTCTTTAATCAATATGCAATTTACTGACTAAATGCATGAGTTTGATTATTTAATTTGGGTCTTACTGAAAAAAAAATTTACAGACATCTTATTACTCACGTTGTTGTTAGCCTCTTACTGGTATGATTGCTTCCTTAATTTATACTTATAATGACAATGAACAACTTACAAGTGGCATCAATTATACAAACAAATCAAACTCATACCATGAAGAACCTCCATCTACTGATATTTCATTGATGTTCACGCACCAATGAGCTCTAATGTTGTATACTGATCTATACTTTATTTTGCAGAAAGAGATTGTCTAGCTTACCTATGAATGTGAATACCACATTGAGACACAATTTGGTGGGATGGATCAGGTTTGCTATCTTTAATTGCATAATCATACTCATACGCATCTAATGTTGAAGTAGAAAAGTAGTCTATGCTAGTAAGTTCAGTGTCACTAGAAAAAAGTTTCTTATTTTGTGAGGAAAATTGTATTATTTTGCGGGCAATATCTGTGATGGCCAAATTTGGGTTTGCAGAGCTGATTGATTTTAATCTCATCCGTGCAACAGATGTGCAACTTCCAGCCAATGGAACTTTTACAATTGCTCATTCCTTAGCAGAATCTCAAAAGGCTTTATATGAGCATCCAAATATTGCAATCTTAAAATAAATAAATAAATAAACATATTAATAATAAATATGAAAAATTAGCTCGGGATGGGATCGGGATGGAATTATTCAATCTCATTAAGACTCAAAAAAATCGGGACGAGATCGGGATCGCGAGATGGGATGCCCACCCCTAGTTTACGCCTCCTTAGAGGTGGGCCTAATTTGGGCCTCTATAATTGTCCTCAGTCCTTCTGAGCCTTATGAGCTGACCCAGTGGATCATGTGTTGTATTCTCGTGATAAGGCTTTATGCCACGTGTACGGTTGTGATGATCAATCCATTTTGATATATCATCAAGATTCTTAATTTGTATTTGTATCATCTCCCCCATTGCGTCTTTAATCACAATATTTGATGAATATATTTCTAGAGTTGTCTGATTGGATATCCCTTGCTAAACTCGTACACATAGCATTAGCTAATTCAAAATTGAGCAATGATGGTTTCCTAATGTGGAGTTTCTCCTACATGCATATGATGGAGAAGATTTGTATTTTCCAAGTGAAAGTTTCCCTAAGCTCAATAATTTAACATTGCAAGGATTACATGTTGCACATACTTAGTGCTGATAGAAAAAGGTCAAGCCCAACCTGAAAGAGCTATAGGAATCAATGGGTGTACTGAGTTAAAGGTGGTTACTGATAATTCAATTCATCAACCTGAAAGCTTTGTTTCTTATTGAGACAAAAATCATTTCAAAAGACACTTGAAGAAGATGGAAGTGAGAGTGAAGTATGTGTCATCAATTATCGTTATTTGAGATCCCTGACATTGGATCTCACATCAAAACTACTTCATAGCATCTTTCCACGGGTAAGGATTTCAAATTCTTCTTGTTCCTTTTTTATTCTTTCTCGTGCACCAGTAGGAATGGGGTGTCATTGATTTTGTTTCATATTTAGTTGCTGTTACATTAATCATAATGAATATCATGACAACTGATTTCATTCAATAAAATCCTAATTCACATAAAGTGATCAAATTTTTTTCTTGTGTATGTTGTTTTTAATTTTAAATGGTACCTTTTTTTTTTCAGAGAAAGAAAATATATCTACGAAAATCCTAATAAAACAGGGAGTCGAGAAGAATAGAATTTGATGAAACAGTGTGTATAGCCAAATATCCATATATAATACAATCATCTTAAATAATAGGTTGCATTGGAATATTTTGATTGAAACATGTATGCCATAAATAAATAAAAGACGGTGGCAAAGAATTCAAACGGGGTTTTAAAATTAAATATTAAGCTTCACATACATATTGGATGTTTTAAAAGGAGTTCAACCAACTTGACAAATTCAAGAGGAAGTAAAGGAATTCAAATTGGCAACGACTACTTCACACCACCATATCCTATTTTTCACAGCATCATTGATTTTTTTTTCTCACACCACCTATATAAACAAAAACCTCCATTTTTTTCCCTCACTATTCAAATCTACAATGGTTTCTCCCTTCCTCCCCCATTCGAAATCTCTCCTCACACTAAAATCTCTTGCAAATTTCCTCTCTTTCACTCGAAAACTCTCAAAATTTCCTTAAAGTTGAAACTCTTAAACTCAAATTCAATAAATATACATAACTTAACATAACAGACAAATCCAAACTCAAACAGAAAAAATGAAAAATAGGGTAACTTTCGAACCAATTTAAACATTCAATTTTCAAGCTCATCAAACACACGAACGTTGTAGTACTCTGAGTTATCTAATAAACTCAACTTAAATCACTTGAAAATGTTTTGAAATGAGCAAGTTATGGTCATTTGACTAAAGTCGCGCAAATCTGTCCGAAAAATAAAAACGAGTTAGTGTTCCTGACTTTCCGCCAACTTGTATGCTCGATCGAAACTGATTTTCAAGTTGATCAAACACAAAAGTTGTATTACTCTCAGTTATCTAAAAACACAACTTGAATCACTTGAAAATGTTTTGAAATAAGCAAATTATGGTCATTTTAGTAAACTCGCACATAATAATAATAACAATGATAATAATAATAATAATAATAATAATAATAATAATAATTTCTGTTCACAAATGTATTGGGTCTGCAAGGAAAAAAATTTGTTGAAAAACGCGTAAAAGTGCATGAATGACTCCTACTGAGCTCAAATAAAGTGCATGAATGTTGGTCTGTGTTAACATTCTCTTCTACGCGCCAGAGAAACTCTTCTTTCCTCCAAATTGCCCGTATCCTTCCTCGAAACTCTTGCTATCACCACTTGCTATCTCAGAAAAGCTCTTCTTCTTCTACTACCAAAGCTGCTTGTGAGTGTTTTGTGTGTCAAAACTGAACGGTTTAATCGTCTTTACTGCTGCTACAGTGTAAGTTGAATCCATCAATCCATATATACCTTTGTTCATAACCTGTATAGTTTTTGTGGATAACTTAGTTCTGTGAGCTTTCAATGACGAGGAATTCTACTTGGTTCACTCGTTTGTTTCTGATCATTAGATCTTCATGATTTAGTGTTCTTAGTTAATTAATATATTTGTTTATTTTTTGTTCAGTCAGACTCACCAGATGACTTCTGAGAACCCCACAGAGTCCGGTAAGCCATCGACAGTTACACATTAGTTTTCTATTAGTTTTGATTACCTCGCAAGATTTTCGTTTGTTGTATTATGTTGTTTCAATTCATGTAAATCAAAGCATTTGATTACTTCTTTTTTTAGTATTAGCAACTTCAATTACTTGATGAACGTCTGATCAACCCATTCTTATTGAGTCTTCCACTCTTCTCCTTTTTGCTTCTATATATAGGATCGATCAAGCGCAAATAGCTCAAGTGATATATTTTTAAGAGTTGTTATCGATAATTTTTCACTTTTTGATGAAGTTCTAATGATGTATGCTCTACCACTTGACAGCAATGTGAAAGACATCAAAGTTATGATGGAAATGGAAAACCATTTCTTCCTTGAGTAGCTAGTTTGTAATTTATGTTATGCAGAACTGTTGAATTTAAATCAAAAGAGGTGTTGCCACAAAGCTCTCTTTCGTAGTACCGTGGACAAGGGTCAGAACTGTCTACAAAACCTATTAAGCAATAAGGCTTTCACCAATCGTGTGGCAAAGAGCCAATGCCTTCAAACGAAGGAGCTCCGAGGCTTTGCTCTTTGAGTGCATTTGATGATGGAAATTATACATCCCCCTAATATTTATTTGATTCTCTTTCATGTCAATATGCTGTTTTTGGGGTTTCTTGGGAGATTCCAATCGAGACACGTAGGTGGCTTTAAAGTGGAACGAAACCATTTCAACTATTTTGGAAAATTGGGGGTCATCATTTTTTATCTTTCATTACTCAATTTCATAATAGCTATGGTTGTAACTGGATCATCGTGAAGACTCTTTTTCACTATCAAAGCCCTTCTCACATGTTTCTTAATAACTAACATTGGGAGATCTTGCCAATGGTGTTATGGTTGAGTGGTTAGGGTTGTGTGAGTTTATCCCCCACATCCTAGGTTCGAAATCTGCCGGTGGATTGATTACTTTCTTATGGTGTTGACCTGTAGGTCGCACCTTGTTGATAGATTGTACCCCCTCCCTCGCCCGTTTCCTCGCTAATTAGAATTCCCCAATAATCAGAGATGGCATTGGAGAATGGTTACACTAATGATTTTGGTGATAATGTTATTTTCTAACATTTGTTTTCTTCTTAGTCCAATATAGATTACTAACACTTGCTTTCTTATTGATTACCAGGCAACAGTATTCCTCTCATGTCCTCCACCAATGATATTATATTCTTAAACATAGAATCTGGTACACCTTTCACTCATTTTCTTTTTGTATAAGGCCCAAGTAAACTGACATTTTGTTGTGCATTGCATGCAAATTAAGAATTAATGTTGAGATCTTTAGTACCTTCATCGAGCAAACCTAGTTTTCAAGCTTTTCAGCTGATTAATCCCCCACTCAAACAATGCTTAGCTTGTCCCAATTTAAGATTTATTTGATGGGTTCTTTTTTCATCAAACTCAACCAAATGTTTTAGTTAGATCTCTTTATAGGAAACTTTTGGAACTAACATCTAATGTTTTCTAAAATTAAAGATTACTTGGAACAATTTAACTTTCTTATGTTGGTTTAGGGGAAAGAGTAGGGGTGGGCATCCCATCTCGCGATCTCGATCCCATCCCGATTTCGATCCCGTTCCGTCTCGATTTTTCCGAGTCTTAATGGGATTGAATAATTTCATCTCGTCCCGTCCCGATCTAGAATGGGATGGGATGAAGATTTTCAATCCCGCCAATCTCGTCCCGTCCTGAACTAATTTTTTAATATTAATTATTAATATTTTTATTTACTTATTATTTATTTTATAAACTTACGATATGGACTAAATACATATATCAAATATTCGATTAGAAGCTCCAAACAGACAGCAAGACCAAAAAAGATGAACATCAACAAAGTTTACACCCTGTCGTCAGCATTAGATTGCTCTAGTAGATTTTATGTTACTAAGCATATATCCTTTCAACTTGTTTGTAATTCTACTGCTCATTGTAACAACTAATCCAATTTTTTTCTTTGTCTGTGTTCTTCTTTTCAGGTTTTGCTCTTCATGTTAGACCCATTTCTCGAATTCCAACACCTACTGTTTCCAACTCACTCAATTTCATTGCTAGCAGAAGAACAAGTGTAAGTAGCATTATATCATAAGTAGACTCCATTCTTATTACTTGTTTGAATGCATGTTACTGATATTGACATATGTTCAGTATTAAGTGACCATTGTAAACTGGCCAAGAAATTTTTTATGATTACTTGTTTGTTGATATATGATTCATGAATCAAGCGTACCCTTTTGGTGCTATGGAGATTAATGGAAAAGGTAAGTCTTTGCGAATTGCGATATTATGCAATTTATTGGACACTATGAGAGATTTTGGTGCTTATATGCTTGATTACTGAGAAATTACTAAGGAAGAAAACTAAAGGGGTAATTTTGAGTGGGTTTTCCTTATGAAGTGAACATTCCTTATAATTTTGGGATGGACTCATTCAACACTTTTGCAAGCATGTGAAGTGAACATTCCTTATGAAGTAGAAGGAAACATACTTGTTTTCTTTAACGCCCATTTTTTTTGTGGAAATGCTAGTGGGAGGATTATATCATAAGTAGGTTAAAAACTTGGGTAGACTAGAATGCTGTTAGAAAAGAAGATCATATCTCTAAACTTGGACATCATCCTCATAACCTCTACTTCATCCTAGTGGGAGGATCTCCTGAAGATCATAAATTCACCCTCCTATATAAGCCCCACTTCCTAGGCTTAAAGTTGCACTTTCATCTTCAGTCAGAGCCTTTACCATCTTAGGCATCAGAATACTAAATGATGTTCCACCATTTCATCTTGTTACATTATGGTGTGTACATTTATTTTCGGGCGCTATGTGATGGTGTGTGAATCCATCAGTGAACACATGATCTGGAGTTGCCTAAAATGTCTACTTCCAGAGTATCCATTCTTCAAAATGTTTAGGCCATCCCACTCCCGAGATTTTTCTTTCAACATCTAATTGGAAACCTCACAAGGAGATGTGAATTACTTGACTGAAGCAATCGATTAATATAAAAAAGATTAAATTTCTGTAAATTAAATTTCTGTAAACTAATCCCTGTGAGCAATGTAGTAAAAAACTTGGTTGAGCAAAAGGTTGTTTTTTTTTCCCCAATGATGAGGCATGTTTCAGTTAGTAGAACTGTTTTCTTCTCCTCTTTTGGATATCTACTGACACAAAATTCATACAAGAATGACATGTCCAATTCGTTAGTTTGAAGTAGCAAAAGAAGACTAAATTTTTGGTAGTAACTTTTGCACTTGAAGTAGAAGAAGTCTCGATGTCCTGAAAATATGAAAACAAAACATCTTGGAGGTTGGTTCTAGACCATCGATTTTTTTTCTTTTAATCAGCAAACAAATGAAAAGATTCATTAAAATGAGCTCAAAAAGAGTGAGAGGCTCACTGAGCAGACAACCCCAAGGGATACTATGAATTCTGTTTTAAAACAAAAAAAAAGGCTCGCCCATTCGAACAAAAAATTCTAAAAGGATACGTCTAATATGAATCTAATATTATGAATCTAATATGTGCGACCATAGTCTTGCAGTATCTATGCATTCCTCGTTAATGGTTTCTTTAGATTGCTATTATGTGCACCCACCAGCTACAATTTCAAACACCACTACCCCCTCATTCTATGTAACACCACCATTAAAAGGACAAACCCACCATTTTTGCCCGATTTCAAGCGAGATGAAGGAGAATTCTCCAATCTCTCTTGAACAGCAGCACTTCTTGCCGTATCACTCGACCTCTCTCTCGGTTTCTTCGATCTCCCTCAACATCTTTCTTTATTCTCTCATTTCCCAAACATCCTTTTTTAAAGTCTGAGGTTAGGACTTTGAAATTCGAAAAATTTTACGAGATATTTACGGCGAAAGAAGAGATCATGAAGAGAAAACACAAACACAAATCAACCAAAACAAAAGAGTTTATCGAAAATGATGAATTCAAAAAAAAAATCTGAGCTATGGAAACTATGATTTGTGCGAGATTAAGGGTTAACTTTGCAACCTATGTTGCTCGCAGCAATCTCGGTTTCGAAAGTTCAGAATTATTTTTTTAATTGTGGTGTTACTTAGAATTAGAGGGGTAGTGGTGTTCAAAAGTGGAACTAACTATAGTAACAGTCTTTCTTTATGCCCATTTTTCTTTGGAACCAGCAATCAGCAATCTGTCCCACAACCAATTACCCTGTAATGAGAACACTCTCTTGGACCATTGCTCACCCAACTTCTACGTTCTGATGCAGTAGGATTGACCTGCCCTAAAATTCTGCAAAGCATGTGATGGATCGGTTTCCATTCTCCCAAGCCTTAACCTACAAAAGGAACAACCGTGAGCAAAAGACTACTGTTGTAGCGACCGATGGCACTCCGACGCTAAAGTCAGACAAAAACGAGAATTGTGTATTGTTTGAGATTAGGGTTTTGTAGCATACCTTAGTTCCCCAGCCTCATGCCCTATTTATCATGCGAGTTCTTGTTTGGCTATGCCTTTGCTGGCGTAGTTTAAGGAATGATATTTGCTAGAGATTTAGAGTTGTCCATGCAAGAGAGTTTTCATGCATGACTTATACTCAAATGTTTGTTTCCTAATAGGAGTCAACGTTTTACTCGCTTACCTATATTAGGCCAAACTCCTAGATACCTGCCTTATTTGATCTTATGGATTATGGGTTTGACCATTTGACTTATGAGCTTGATGGGGCCTTGTTGTCTTGGGTCCAATTCCTAGATACTCGCCTCAGTGGGCTTTCAGTGATCTGGGTCTAGTTCCTTGTCTTATGGGATAAATCAGATTAGGCGCTTACTTAGGCCCGCTCCGCTCCTTTGACGAGATCATCATGCCACATGATCGACATCGATTATTGGACGGCTAGGTGTATCAGTTGTTCCCTCTGAGTAAGTGGGCCAGTCTGTCAGTCCACTAAGTCACATCATGAGGGAACTAGACAGTCGTGATGGTTGAGTCTGAAACGCTTTCTCGAGCGACGCATATCATTAATTGGTATGTGATTGCTCAATCAAAACGCACCGTTTCACTTCTATATAAGTCTTCCTCTTTGCAAAGTTGGATCTTTATTTCTGCAATTTTTCAAAGACTCCCCCTTGTTGCTTCAACTATGTTCTATTGCTCTGATCAATCTCTGTTTTTGCAAACGCAATTGAAGGCTCTTACATTCTTCAATGGCGGGTCAGAATCAACTTTCTGAAAACTAGTCGCTGAATGTTGTGAGTTCTTTGGGGAGAGGTTAAATTCAAAGGTGGATTTGGTGAATTTTAGTGAGATATCAAATTCCCGATGATCTGGATCTTGTTTCTTTGGGACCCGGTCAGACTCCGATGTCTCCTCCGAATAGAGTCATTTGCTTGCACATGGGTATGTTTCAATTAGGCCTTCGTTTTCCTATTATAGAAGATATTTGGCGCTTCTTAGCGTATATTGACATTCCTCCAGCCCACTTGTAACCAAATGGGTACAGGGTTCTGATTGTCATTCTGATCAGAGCAAAGGACACCAAACTCCGAGGGTGATCCAGATACTGACCTGTCCCCGGTTGAACAATCATGCGGTATGTTCGTTGCGATCATCAGTTTGTACACTCTGCCTGATGATTTCAAGTCTTGGCAGAATTATTGTGTTATGGCTTCTACAGATTCGAAGTATTTCGAACTTGATGGTCATCCGATCAATTGGAAGTTCAAACAACTAAGAGTAAGACATTTCTTGCTCCGAGTTTCGTTGACTGCATATTGAACTGTTATTTGTATTTTTGTAGAAAATTTTTAGACAGCTCCCATTTCTTCAGAAAAGAAAGAAGCATTGGATCAATTTTTTGGTTTGTCCTAACTTGATGATTGAACATGTTGTCAAGCCTGACAACATCAAGTGTAGTTGATTGTGGGATTACTGGCATGAGGCTCCACTTTTTTAAGAATCTTGAAATTGAAGTTTAGTGTACCTCCTTCAAAGAAGATGAAGCTTCCAAAGGTAAAGATTCATAATCCGTCAAGGAAGGCATAGTTGGATGCAGTGCTCCCCCCATCCATGTTTTCTAAGAAGCGTCGAATTGGAACTAAGGTTGCTTCCAGACTATTGGCCCGTTTGCAGAAGAGGTTAAATGTGACGAAGCAAGAGATTGTTGTGTCCACTGGGGCGAAAGTTGTTATGTATGAAAGACCGGAAATTTCGACTAAAGCTCATATTTCTCTACCCGACTTGGAAAATGAATATCTAATGATGGTAGAGGTGGATGATGTGACGAAGCTGAGCTCTGAGCAAGCCAAGATTTTGAACAATCTTTTGTTACTGGCAGAAATGGTGGCTTCCTCCGATGTTCCCAATAGTATCCTAAGGTCCTGGCCTTGTGGGCCAGGGTCCACCCGCCTAGATGGTTCTCGCAGATGCCCTCATGAATTTCTCTAAGAACATAGTTTGCCTCTGTGTTGGTCAGGCATCGAAGTGGACCAGTGGCTGACCTCCTGTACTTGTCGTTCAGGAGAGTGTACCGTGCTGCTATGTTTTTCAGGCTTTTGTCTTCTCCTTTGAGAGGACTCTGTTCTTCATGTACTCAATGATGGGATTCATCTAGCTTGTTTCTACGCCCGTCGCGCAAACCTCACTGGATTCCTCTTCTTCCAGACTTATTTTACTTGGAACTCAATGAGTCTGTTGACATTCTCAGTCGTAATTGAGGCCCTTTCGGACAGTGCGTCAGCCTTTTTGTTGCCCTCTCTAAGACATCGTTGAAGTACTATCCTCTTGAATCTGCTTATGGTACAAATTACTTTCTCGCGTTAAGACATCATTCTGGGTCTCCCCTTCAACATGGTTGATCACCAGACAGGAGTCGTTGTACCCAGTCAGCTCATCTAATCTGATCCCTTTGGCGAGCTTCAGGAGTCGTTGTACCCAGACAGACTGGTATTAAGGGGAGTGTGGGAGTCGTTTCTGGATCTGATGAAGTTACGAGGTTTTTTTTTCCTCATTCGGCCGAAGTTCGGCTTATTATCACTCTGCTACTGTTTGTTCTTGTCGTCCTCTTTTTGCTTCCTCACTTCCTTCTTATCTCGAGTGCTAGGGGATTATTTATTTTCACTCTCGCTCCTTTCTTAGTGGTCCACATCTCCTCAAGAGTGGTGTACTTCTGAGCGTTTTTTAGCGGGTCTATCATGTCCATCGGGGGCTCCAGGGTGAGGAAGTTGTTGTCACGCCCCAATTTTCGAAGAAAACGAAAATCCTAAAATTCACGTAGGATTATCTGTTTCCCCAAAACTCGAAATGTGAAAATTCAATAACAAAAACAATTCGCAGCAACAACTAAAACATAATTTAGAAAAATTAAAA
>QNQO01003167.1:0-71053 GCA_003290165.1 Berberis thunbergii
TGTGCTTAACAAATATGGACAACTCGTTATACGTTTAAGCTCAATTGGAGGCCAATTTTGGGCAATCCGACAATACATTGAGTTGCCAAATGGACTTCAATTGACTTTTAACAAACGGGGAAATTAAAATTTCAAATTCTACATGTTTGACTCAACAAAAAATTTGGTTGTATTTAAAGAAAAAAAAATCGTTCGTACGTTGTAGGCTCAATTGGAGGCCAATTAATGCAATTCGAGAATACAAGGATTTGAGTGACCAATAGATTCATTTTACTTCTAACCACATGGGATGTTAATAATGAAAAATGCAACATGTTTGACTTAACAACCAAGTTTGGTTGTGATTAAATAAGAAGGAAACTCGTTTGTACGTTATAGGCTCAATTGGAGGTCAATTTGTTCAATTCGAGAATAAAAGATTTGTTGACCTAATGGACTTTTTTTTATAACAAGTGATTTCTTAATAATGACAAATGCACATGTTTGACACAACAAACAAGTATGAATGTGCTTAACGAAGATGGAACACTCGTTATATGTTGTAGCACAATTGGAGGCCAATTTGGTGCTACGAGAATACAAGGATTTGATGCCAAATGGACTTTTGATTTTCCATGTATGTACATTAATAATGAAAAATGAAACATGTTTGACAACAAAAAAGTTTTTGCTTAAGAAGAAAAAAATCGTTTGTACGTTGAAGGATCAATTGAGGCCAATTTTTGCAATTCGAGAATACAAGGATTTCAGTGACCAAAGCTTTATTTTACTTCTAACCCAGGGATTAATATTCAATCAATGTTTGACTTAAAACAATTTGGTTGTGCTTAAATAAAAAAACCTCGTTGTACGTTATAGGCTCAATTGGAGGTCAATTTGTTGCAACTCGAGAATAGAAAGATTTGTGACCTAATAGACTTCTTTTTTATAAACAAGGGACTTAATAATGAAAATCAACATGTTTGACAACAACAAGTTTGGTTGCTTAAATGAAGAAAACTCGTTTATACGTTGTAGGCACAATTGGAGGCAATTTGGTGCAATCGAGAATAAGGATTTGTTATAATGACTTTTTATTCACCACGTCTTGTATAATAATGAAAATGAAACATGTTTGACAACAAAAAAGTTTGGTTGTGCTTAAAAAGAAGGAAACTCGTTTGTACTTTGAAGGATCAATTAGAGGCCAATTTGGGTGCAATTCACAATCATTTCAGTGACCAAAGACTTCATTTGACTTCTAAAACGGGGACATTAATATTTTCAAATTATACATGTTTGACTCAACCAAAACATTTCGTTGTGCTTAAAAAACAAGACTCGTTCATACGTTTAGGCTCAATTGGAGGCCAATTTGAATGCAATTCGAGAATACAAGGATTTTAGTGACCAAATAGATTTCGATTAACTTCTAAACACATGGGGATGTTAATAATTAAAAATGCAACATGTTTGACTGAACAACCAAGTTTGGTTGTGATTAAATAAAAAACTTGTTTTTACGTTATTGGCTCTCGAGGTCAATTTGGTTGCAATTCGATAATACAATGATTTGTGTGACCTAATGACTTCTTTTTACTTATAACCACGTTGTTAATAATGACAAATGCATGTTTGACTATACAAACAAGTTTGAATGTGATTAACGAAATGGACAACTCGTTTATACGTTGTAGGCACAATTGGAGGCCAATTTGGGTGCAATACGAGAATACAAGGATTTGAGTGACAAATGGACTTTGTTGGAGTTATTATGTATGTACATTAATAATGAAAAATGAAACATGTTTGAAACAACAAAAAAGGTTTGTTGTGCTTAACGAAGAAGGAAAACTCGTTTGTACTTTGAAGGATCAATTAGACGCAAATTTGGGTGCAATTCGAGAATACAATAATTTCAGTGACCAAATGGTCTTTATTTGAATTCTAACCCACGGGACATTAATATTGTCAAATTCTATATGTTTGACTCAAAAACAAATTTTGTTGTGCTTAAAAAAAAAACTCGTTCGTACGTTGTAGGCTCAATTGGAGGTCAATGTGAATGCAATTCGATAATACAATGATTTGAGTGACCAAATAGACTTCATTTTACTTCTAACCACATGGGGACGTTAATAATGAAAAATTCAACATGTTTGACTTAACAACCAAGTTTGGCTGCGATTAAATATGAAGGAAAACTCGTTTGTACGTTATAGGCTCAATTAGAGGTCAATTTTGTTTCAATTCGAGAATAAAACGATTTGTTTGACCTAATGGACTTATTTTTAATTCTAACCACGTCGGTTGATAATAATGAGAAATGCACTATGTTTGACTCAACAAAAAAGTTTAATGTGCTTAACAAATATGGACAACTCGTTATACGTTGTAAGCTCAATTGGAGGCCAATTTTGGTGCTATCCGACAATACATTGAGTTGCCAAATGGACTTCAATTGACTTTTAACAAACGGGGAAATTAAAATTTTCAAATTCTACATGTTTGACTCAACAAACAAGTTTGGTTGTATTTAAAGAAAAAAAATCGTTCGTACGTTGCAGGCTCAATTGGAGGCCAATTTAATTGCAATTCGAGAATACAAGGATTTGAGTGACCAACTAGATTCATTTTACTTCTAACCACATGGGGATGTTAATAATGAAAAATGCAACATGTTTGACTTAACAACCAAGTTTGGTTGTGATTAAATAAGAAGGAAACCTCGTTTGTACGTTATAGGCTCAATTGGAGGTCAATTTGGTTGCAACTCGAGAATAGAAAGATTTGTGTTACCTAATGGACTTCTTTTGGTTTATAAACAAGTGGATTTCTTAATAATGACAAATGCATCATGTTTGACACAACAAACAAGTATGAATGTGCTTAACGAAGATGGAACACTCGTTTATATGTTGTAGGCACAATTGGAGGCCAATTTGGGTGCAATACGAGAATACAAGGATTTGAGTTATAAATTGACTTCGTTGGAGTTACAGCCACATATGTACCTTAATAATGAAAAATGAAACATGTTTGAAACAACGAAAAAGTTTGGTTGTGCTTAAGTAAGAAGGAAAACTCGTTTGTACTTTGAAGGATCAATTAGAGGCCAATTTGGGTGCAATTCTATAGTACAATCATTTCAGTGACCAAAGCACTTCATTTCACTTCTAAACCACGGGGACATTAATATTTTCAAATTATACATGTTTGACTCAACCAAAACATTTCGTTGTGCTTAAAGAAACAAGACTCGTTCATACGTTGTAGGCTCAATTGGAGGCCAATTTGAATGCAATTCGAGAATACAAGGATTTTAGTGACCAAATAGATTTCGATTAACTTCTAAAACATGGGGATGTTAATAATTAAAAATGCAACATGTTTGACTGAACAACCAAGTTTGGTTGTGATTAAATAAGGTGAAAAACTGTTTTTACGTTATTGGCTCGAGGTCAATTTGGTTGCAATTCGATAATACAATGATTTGTGTGACCTAATGGACTTCTTTTTACTTATAACCACGTCATCTTGTTAATAATGACAAATGCACCATGTTTGACTATACAAACAAGTTTGAATGTGATTAACGAATTTGGACAACTCGTTTATACGTTGTAGGCACAATTGGAGGCCAATTTGTAATACGAGAATACAAGGATTTGAGTGACAAATGGACTTTGTTGGAGTTATTGAAATGTATGTACATTAATAATGAAAAATGAAACATGTTTGAAACAACAAAAAAGGTTTGTTGTGCTTAACGAAGAAGGAAAACTCGTTTGTACTTTGAAGGATCAATTAGACGCAAATTTGGGTAAAATTCGAGAATACAATAATTTCAGTGACCAAATGGTCTTTATTTGAATTCTAACCCACGGGACATTAATATTGTCAAATTCTATATGTTTGACTCGACAAAACAAATTTTGTTGTGCTTAAAGAAAAAAAAACTCGTTCGTACGTTGTAGGCTCAATTGGAGGTCAATGTGAATGCAATTCGATAATACAATGATTTGAGTGACCAAATAGACTTCATTTTACTTCTAACCACATGGGGACGTTAATAATGAAAAATTCAACATGTTTGACTTAACAACCAAGTTTGGCTGCGATTAAATATGAAGGAAAACTCGTTTGTACGTTATAGGCTCAATTAGAGGTCAATTTTGTTTCAATTCGAGAATAAACGATTTGTTTGACCTAATGGACTTATTTTTAATTCTAACCACGTCGGTATGATAATAATGAGAAATGCACTATGTTTGACTCAACAAAAAAGTTTTAATGTGCTTAACAAATATGGACAACTCGTTATACGTTGTAAGCTCAATTGGAGGCCAATTTTGGTGCTATCCGACAATACATTGAGTTGCCAAATGGACTTCAATTGACTTTTAACAAACGGGGAAATTAAAATTTTCAAATTCTACATGTTTGACTCAACAAAAAGTTTGGTTGTATTTAAAGAAAAAAAATCGTTCGTACGTTGCAGGCTCAATTGGAGGCCAATTTAATTGCAATTCGAGAATACAAGGATTTGAGTGACCAACTAGATTATTTTACTTCTAACCACATGGGGATGTTAATAATGAAAAATGCAACATGTTTGACTTAACAACCAAGTTTGGTTGTGATTAAATAAGAAGGAAACCTCGTTTGTACGTTATAGGCTCAATTGGAGGTCAATTTGGTTGCAACTCGAGAATAGAAAGATTTGTGTTACCTAATGGACTTCTTTGGTTTATAAACAAGTTGATTTCTTAATAATGACAAATGCACAGGTTTTGACAGAACAAACAAGTATGAATGTGCTTAACGAAGATGGAAACTCGTTTATATGTTGTAGGCACAATTGGAGGCCAATTTGGGTGCAATACGAGAATACAAGGATTTGAGTTATAAAATTGACTTGTTGAGAGTTACAAGCACATATGTACCTTAATTAATGAAAAATGAAACATGTTTGAAACAACGAAAAAGTTTGGTTGTGCTTAAGGAAGGAAAACTCGTTTGTACTTTGAAGGATCAATTAGAGGCCAATTTGGGTGCAATTCTATAGTACAATCATTTCAGTGACCAAAGCACTTCATTTCACTTCTAAACCACGGGGACATTAATATTTTCAAATTATACATGTTTGACTCAACCAAAACATTTCGTTGTGCTTAAAGAAACAAGACTCGTTCATACGTTGTAGGCTCAATTGGAGGCCAATTTGAATGCAATTCGAGAATACAAGGATTTTAGTGACCAAATAGATTTCGATTAACTTCTAAAACATGGGGATGTTAATAATTAAAAATGCAACATGTTTGACTGAACAAACCAAGTTCGGTTGTGATTAAATAAGGTGAAAAACTCGTTTTTACGTTATTGCTCAATTGGAGATCAATTTGGTTGCAATTCGATAATACAATGATTTGTGTGACTACTGGACTTCTTTTTATTATAACCACGTCGTCTTGTTATAATGCAAATGCACCATGTTTGACTATACAAATAAGTTTGAATGTGATTAACGAATATGGACAACTCGTTTATACGTTGTAGGCACAATTGGAGGCCATTGGGTGCAATACGAGAATCAAGATTTGAGTGACAAATGGACTTTGTTGGAGTTATTGCCATATATGTACATTAATAATGAAAATGAAACATGTTGAAACAACAAAAAAGGTTTGTTGTGTTAACGAAGAAGGAAAACTCGTTTGTATTTGAAGGATCAATTTGACGCAAATTTGGGTGCAATTCGAGAATACAATAATTTCAGTGACCAAATAGTCTTTATTTGAATTCTAACCCAGGGACATTAATATGTCAAGTTTATATGTTTGACTCGAAAAAAAATTTTGTGTGCTAAAGAAAAAAACTCGTTCGTACGTTGTAGGCTCAATTGAGGTCAATGTGAATGCATTTCGATAATACAATGATTGAGTGACAAATAGACTTCATTTTACTTCTAACCACATGGGACGTTAATAATGAAAAATTCAACATGTTTGACTTAACAACCAAGTTTGGTTGCGATTAAATATGAAGGAAAACTCGTTTGTACGTTATAGGCTTAATTAGAGTCAATTTTGTTCAATTCGAGAATAAGACGATTTGTTTGATCTAATGACTTATTTTTATTTCTAACACGTCGGTTTGATAATAATGAGAAATGCACTATGTTTGACTCAACAAAAAAGTTGGAATGTGCTTAACAAAGATGGACAACTCGCTATACGTTTTAAGCTCAATTGGAGGCCAATTTTGGGCTAGCCGACAATGCATTGAGTTGCCAAATGGACTTCAATTGACATTTAACAAACGGGGAAATTAAAATTTTCAAATTCTACATGTTTGACTCAACAAAAAAATTGGTTGTATTTAAAGAAAAAAATCGTTCGTACGTTGAAGGCTCAATTGGAGGCAATTTAATTGCAATTCGAGAATACAAGGATTTGAGTGACCAACTAGATTCATTTTACTTCTAACCACATGGGGATGTTAATAATGAAAAATGCAACATGTTTGACTTAACACCAAGTTTGGTTGTGATTAAATAAGAAGGAAACCTCGTTTGTACGTTATAGGCTCAATTGGAGGTCAATTTGGTTGCAACTCGAGAATAGAAAGATTTGTGTTACCTAATGGACTTCTTTTGGTTATAAACAAGTTGATTTCTTAATAATGACAATGCAACATGTTTGACCAACAAACAAGTATGAATGTGCTTAACGAAGATGGAACACTCGTTTATATGTTGTAGGCACAATTGGAGGCCAATTAGGGTGCAAACGAGAATACAAGGATTTGTGATAATTGACTTCGTTGGAGTTACAGCCACATATTACATTATAATGAAAAATGAACATGTTGAAACAACGAAAAAGTTTGTTGTGCTTAAGTAAGAAGAAAACTCGTTTGTACTTTGAGGATCAATTAGAGGCAATTTGGGTGCAATTCTATATACAATCATTTCAGTGACCAAAGCGCTTCGTTTGACTTCTAAACCAGGGGACATTAATATTTCAAATTATACATGTTTGACTCAACCAAAACATTTCGTTGTGCTTAAAGAAACAAGACTCATTCATACGTTGTAGCTCAATTGGAGGCAATTGAATGCAATTCGAGAATACAAGATTTAGTGACCAAATAGATTTCGATTAACTTCTAAACACATGGGATGTTAATATTAAAAATGCAACATTTTTGACTGAACAACAAGTTTGGTTGTGATTAAATAAGGTGAGAAACTCGTTTTTACGTTATTGGCTCAATTGGAGGTCAATTTTTGCAATTCGATAATACAATATTTGTTGACCTAATGGACTTCTTTTGACTTATAACCACTTATGATTTTAATAATGAAAAATGCACAATGTTTGACTCTACAAACAAGTTTGAATGGCTTAACAAAGATGGACAACTCGTTTATACGCTGTAGGCACAATTGAAGCCAATTGGGTGCAATACGAGAATAAAGTATTTGAGTGACAAATGGACTTTGTTGGAGTTATTGCCAGTATGTGCGTTAATAATGAAAAATGAAAATGTTTGAAACCACAAAAAGGTTTGTTGTGATTAACGAAGAAGAAAAATTTGTTTGTACTTTGAAGATCAATTAGACGCAAATTTGGGTGCAATTCGAGAATACAATAATTTCAGTGACCAAATGGTCTTTATTTTGAAATTCTAACCACGGGACATTAATATTGTCAAATTCTATATGTTTGACGCGAAAAACAAATTTTGTTGTGCTTAAAGAAAAAAAAACTCGTTCGTACGTTGTAGGCTCAATTGGAGGTCAATGTGAATGCAATTCGATAATACAATGATTTGAGTGACCAAATTGATTTCATTTATTTCTAACCACATGGGGACATTAATAATGAAAAATTCAACATGTTTGACTTAACAACCAAGTTTGGTTGCGATTAAATATGAAGGAAAACTCGTTTGTACGATATAGGCTCAATTGGAGGTCAATGTGAATGCAATTCGAATACAATGATTTGTATGACCAAATAGACTTCATTTTACTCTAACACATGGGGACATTAATAATGAAAATTCACATGTTGACTAAAAACAAGTTGGTTGTATTAAATAAGATGAAATCTCGTCTGTACGTTATAGCTCAATTGAGGTCAATTTGGTTGCAATTTGATAATATTACGATTTGTGTGACCTAATGGACTTCTTTTGATGTATAACCATGTCCTTGTTAATAATGAAAAATGCACCATGTTTGACTCTACAAATAAGTTGAATGTGATAAAGAAGATGGACACTAGTTATACGTGTGTAGCACAATTGGTTGCCAATTTGGGTGGAATACGAGAATCAAGGATTTGAGTGACAAATGACTTCGTTGGAGTTATAACCAGTATGTATTTAATAATGAAAATGAAACATGTTGAAACAACAAAAAATTTTGGTAGTGCTTAACGAAGACGGAAAACTGATTTGTACTTTGAAGGATCAATAGAGGCCAATTTGGATGCAATTTGAGAATACATTCATTTTAGTAACCAAAATGGACTTCATTTGACTTCTAACTGACGGAGACATTAATAATACCAAATTATACATGTTTAACTAAACAAACTAATTTCGTTGTGCTTAAAGAAAAACAACGCGTTCGTACGTTGTAGGCTCAATTGGAGGCCAATTGAATGCAATTCGATAATACAAGGATTTTAGTGACCAAATAGTTTTCGTTTAATTCTAACCACATGGGCATGTTAATAATGAAAAAATGCAACATGTTTGATTGAACAACTAAGTTTGGTTGTGATAAATAATATGAAAAACTCGTCTGCGCGTTATAAGCTCAATTGAAGGTCAATTTGGTTGAAATTCAATAATACAACGATTGTGTAACGTGATAGACTTCTTTTTACTTATAAACCATGTCGTCTTCTTAATAATGACAAATGCACCATGTTTGACTCTACAAACAAGTTTGAATGTTCTTAACGAAGATGGGCAACTCGTTATACATTGTAGGCACAATTGGAGGCCAATTTGGGTGCAATACGAGAATACAAGGATTTGAGTGACAAATGGACTTCGTTGGATTATAACCACGTATGTATTTGAATAATGAAAATGAAACATGTTTGAAACAACAACAAATTTGGAAGTGCTTAACGAGACTGAAAACTCGTTTGTACTTTGAAGGATCAATTATAGGCCAATTTGGATGCAATTTATAATACATTCATTTTAGTAACCAAAATGGACTTCATTTGACTTCTAACTGATGGAGACATTAATAATACAAAATTATACATGTTTAACTAAACAAACTAATTTCGTTGTGCTTAAAGAAAAACGACGCGTTCGTACATTGTAGGCTCAATTGGAGGCCAATTTGAATGCAATTCGAGAATACAAGGATTTTAGTGACCAAATAGTTTTCGTTTTAATTCTAACCACATGGGCATGTTAATAATGAAAAATGCAACATGTTTGATTGGACAACTAAGTTTGGTTGTGATTAAATAATATGAAAAACTCGTCTGCACGTTATAGGCTCAATTGGAGTCAATTGGTTGAAATTCATAATACAACGATTTGTGTAACGTAATAGACTTCTTTTTACTTATAACCATGTTGTCTTCTTAATAATGACAAATGCACCATGTTGACTCTACAAACAAGTTTGAATGTTCTTAACGAAGATGGGCAACTCGTTTATACGTTGTAGGCACAATTGGAGGCCAATTTGGGTGCAATACGAGATACAAGGATTGAGTGACAAATGACTTTGTTGGAGTTATTGCCACAGATGAAAGTGACATGGCTGCGTCGGACTCGGAGTTGGGGCCGGATTCACAGGGTATTACTGACCAATCTTTGGGGCACACTCTGATGAGGATCTCCAGGACAAAGTCAAACCAGCGGCTTTCCGAGCAATCGTCGTAAGACTAAAAGGGGTAAATCTTCTTCCCGTGTTTAAGATGATGGAAATATTATGTTTTGGAATGCTCGTGGGGGTTGGTAACAGGACACGAGGAGGAGGTTAAAAAGTATGGTTATGGATAATAAAGTTAGGATCCTTATGATTGCAGAGCCCATGATGACACTAGTAGATTACGGAGCTTGGTAACAAGCTCCACCTTGGTGGTTTTTCTCGAACGACACTTTTGCTGGCAAGATTTGATCTATGGGATACTTCTCTTGCTCTCTCAGTGTGGATATGTCGGACCAGATCATTCATTTGCTAGTAACAGACTCTTCATCAAGAATTTATTGATTTCTTTTGTTTATGCTAAATGTTCTGTGGATGAAAGACGGACCTTTTGGTTGAATATGGCAATTTGCATCAAACCATGACATCTTGGATGGTCGGAGGTGATTTTAAAACTTAGTTGCATTCGGGTGAGAAAGTTGGGGGATAGAGCCGTCCAGGGCAAACATGTCACAATTCTCCAACTGCATTGACAGCAGTGGTTTAATGATTGTGGATTCTCGGGCCCTCGTCTCACATGTGCAATAACAGGCTAGGCAGTGAACGTATTTGGCGAGACTTGATAGGATTTTTGTTAATTCAGCTTGGTTAACAGGTCTGGGCAGCCCTAAAGTGAAACATCTTAGCAGAATTTTTTTAGATCACTCTTCTTGCTGGCTTCCATGCCAACCCAATCAAAAATGGTTTTTGTGCCTTTTTGGTTCCTTAATATGTGGACAACTCATCCAGAGTTTGTGGATCTGGTCAAGGACACGTGGATGACTGATATGGGTACATGAGACCCATTGATAGAGTGGATGCCAAACTTAAACTAACACGAGAGCTCTATACAGTGGAACAGGACAGTCTTTGGTAATGTGTTCAGCAGGATTCGCGCATTAGAGGATGAAATGCAACAGTGGGAAACAACACTATTGCGGGGTTTGCTAGTTCCAGCAATAATGGTCTACATGCTGATGCTAATTGGGATGTATAGGCTTGCTACAATTTACATCGATGTCAGGCAGAGTACAATTAGCTTCAAACAGGAAGAACTTACTGGCTTCAAAAATCAGGTGAAAAGAGTTCAAGGAGGGGGATGCATGCACTAAGTATTTTCTTTGCTTCCACCAGATCAAAACAAAAGCAACGAGCCATCCATCAGATTACTTTACAAGCGGTAGAGTCACCACACCAAAAACCCCCATTAGCAACGGTTCTTATACTGTGGGCGTAACCCATTGTCACGGCTAAAAAGCCATGGGCTACAGAGGCGTCGCGAAATTCCTTGTAACGGCTATAAACCGTTGCTAAACATTTATACAACGATTTTTTGCTTGAAGATGGTGGTGATTTTCAGCATTTTAGCCACGGTTATAAACCGTTGCAAGAACAATAGCCAACGGTTTTTAGCCGTGGCAAAAATATCCATGGTTTTAAGCCGTTATAAAGTGTGGATAATAGCAACGGTTTTAAACCGTGTCTAACAAGGTAGCAAACGGTTTTAAGCCGTGTCTAACCTGGCCACGGTTTTAAGCCGTGGCTAAACAGTGAGAAAATAAACCGGGCAAACAAGATAGCAACGGTTTTTTAGCTGTGTCAATTCATGGACACGGTTTAAGCTGTAGCAACTGATGAAGAACGCCCACGGTTCCTAGCTGTGGAAAACTGCAAACCACGGTTGTAAGCCGTTGGCAGTTAAAACAAAATTCAAAAAAAAAAAGAAATATGTTTTGTTGCAACGGTTTTGAAACCATTGCAAATTAATATAATGAAAAAAAAATTATTTATTTTTTGCTGCTGTAGCAAAATCACAGCCGTGGCACCTGCAAAATCAGTCCTTAATATGGTTTGTGTCATGCCTCCGGCACGAATAAGATTCCACAAACTATATGCTGGATAAATACAAAATCAACCGTAAAAATGAACTTGTCAAGTTTTGACGCCAAACAAAAACATGTAAACAAATAGCACTAATGTACAATAACAGGATTAACCTGAATAAATGGAACCTTGTTATATCATGTTTCGCTCGCATCTAAAACAAAAGAATTTCTCTATGTTTTTTCCAACAATACAAATCCACATAGTTATAATGTAAAAAATACATTGATGCCCTTAGGAACAGGCCCCATTTCTTTCGGTAGTTGCTTGTTGAATATACTAAAAATGATGAGAATGCAGCACCTGGTAGTTGCTTGTATATGGCACCGGTGATGGTTGATACAACGACACACTTTGCACCCAGAAACAAGCAATGTATGCGCATTCTCCTATCCAACATACTGTTGCCCGTACTGGCTCAGACCTTCAGAGCCTTGCAGTATAAAAATTAGTCAGTACTCAATGACAGACAAACATGTTTTATAAAGATTGCTAATAAACCAATGACAGACAAACATGACCTATAATTTCTGGTGTACTAGTATATGCATGAATCTTAGCCATAAAACATGCCTGGAGATTTGTATATCTATTGTGATACATTAATTGTCTGAGACACCCAAGCTATATCATTGATGTACCAAAAAAGACTGACACATGTGAAATTTTTTAAGAAATTTTTCCTATTTTCATTTAGAGAAGAAGATTCAAAACTATATGGATTGAACTATGAGATTAATCAGTAACATACCTCATGGCCATTGCCACTGACCACATCAAGTGCATCAAACTCTTCTATCAGGATAACTCAATCTCATTGGCATTGGTTTCTTTCCAAAGTGGTACAAAGATTTAGCTCTCAGCACATCATGCACAGAGCTTCTCCTTACTGGAACTGTCCCCTTTGGATTCCATCCCCACTAATTTCATGCCATGTTTGCCATGCAATACTACCACTACTTCTCAGTCCTCCTTGTTCACTTTCATTGTAATTTGTCTTCACCATCTCTTTTACTCTTCTTGGCCTCTCTGGTGCAACCGTCTAAATTCAAGCCAAAACTCACATTAATTTGTTTCTCTAATATTTCAACATACAAACATGTCAATTAGAAGGAAAAAAATTTGAAAAATATATATAGATTTTTACCTGGATTTTTTAGTTCTTTAGAAGAGGGTGCTCTAAAGCTGGTTGTTTGTGTCTATGAACACAATCAATGATATCTCCATCTGGGCTCTACACACAGAAAACAAGTGATATAAAGACCAAAAAGTTAAATTGTTGAAGTATCTAAGCTTTATCAATTGTCATAAGTTGTAGTACCTAAGCTTCTGTCATTTGTAATAAATACCTGAATGGTTGCAATATGCTGGTTTGTTGATCTTGTCCCAAGTGCCTTTGTATCCTTTCAAATCTCAAGCTCCCCACATGATTGTAATGAGTGTAATTCAATCTGTGACCCATAACCATTGTAGATATATCATTGAAGAAACAATGAGCAGAAGAAGAAAAGTGGTGGTGGAGGTAGTCCTCCTCTTTAAGGTATCCATCTCATCTCTCATTTAGTGCCAACCCCAAACTCCAACAAAAACTCTCACACTCAGAACCTTACAAAACCATTACTGGAAAGACTTGGAAACTAGGATAAACGCAAGAGACCCCTCTCAATATTCTCAATATAGCTACTAATAATGGTAAAGCAATATGGATATGTGCTCTCTTAAAGGAACCTGGAAAGAAGAAGGCTTAAAAGAGTGAGAAAATTGGGTTGTATGTGTGTGTATATACATCAACATCATCAACTTTGTATTCTCGCCAAAATATGGAGAGTAGCTTCAAAGCCATTATAAAAACTTGACCTACCCATGTCTATGCACCCTTTATTACACCTTGAATACCCCCATCTGCCATCTCATTATAATCTTTTAATGCATTTTCCTGACTGTTTTTTCATCTTCATCTGCCACACCTAATCTCATGTTTTCATCTTTCCACACACAATGTCGTAGACATATAATACGGTTTGCGCAATGTTGACTGTAAAATAATATTCATTCATAAGCTTTATAATGACTGATTTCAAGTATAAACAATATTGTGTGGGTATCATTGAAAAAACAGGAATGAATGAAAAAATCTAACCTGTATTTCTGGCAACAAACCGGAGGTATTGGCAAACAAGAATGGCAGCAATGGCCACCAAATGCGTGGAAGAATTTATCTACTTGACTTCCTTTGATTTTGTAATCCCGGCTACTATTTGTGTTGGACTTTCCTGCAAAAATCATGTCATCACTCCACTCACTCAGTTATGCACATTCCAGTTCCAATATGAAGAGAGAATGTGGTGTTCAAAGACCAAAAACAATCACAACTCCCATGTTTAGCATCATTCATTGAAACCCAGATATCAAAATTCTAAACTTTTCACCAAAATCCCATTACCCATTCATCCAAAAACCAAATAAAGCACTCAAAAATCAAGATTCAAATAGTGGGGAAAACAAACATATGCCAAATGACACAATAAATTCTGTAAACAACTAATCTGAATTCAAATAAGATGGAACCAGAATGCGCTTGCTGATGCGAGCTGAAGTAATTTGAAAAGTCACGCTGAAACTGCAGCGCACCCTGCCTGGGACGCGCTCTGTGTTGCAGTGTTTCCTTGGAGACAATTGTATGCATCCCAGATCTGTAAAAATAACATTTATATAACAAACAAATAAACAAAAATATCACTACAATGGAGAAATTAAGAGGGAAATGTAAAATAATAAAAACTGCATAATAGCACCTTTCTCTCTTTCATATTCTACGATAGCCCCAGTATTACCATCAATGCCAATCCACTTCTCGCCATTGGCATGCTGCAAGAAATATCTCATTATTATAGCAAGAGAAATTTTGTTATCTTTTGTATCTTATAGACTCTATATATGCAATTAGTTTACAAAACAAGGCAGATGCAGTTCAATTTCTACCTTTCCTTGCAAGGCAGTCATTGTCCGGATAACATTGACTCCACAGTTTTGAGCTAGTGTCCTTGGAATTGCTTCAAAGGCTAGAGCAGCAGCTTCATAAGGCCACTGTTATTGAAAAAACATACAAACATTTAAAAAATTAAAAGTAAAACCAATTGTGTAGTCATTGCTAAAGCAAGTCATTCACCACAAACAAAAAGCAACCCAGTAGGATTGGCATCTAGAAGAAAGTAACTTCTCCTGAACACGCCTACAATCCATTCTTTACCTTTTCAAGGCCTTCAATAGATGAACTCTTCTGCTTCAATGTTGTAGATACATTCATTTTTGAAGCACCGCCACCAGGAAACAAGCTTTTGGATTTTTTAAGTATGTTACGTGCTACGGACATAGCATCCTGTATAAGAAGTAATCCACTGAGTACCCAAACTTATAAACACAAATGAAATTTCACAATAACTTCTTTGTCACACTACCTGAAGGTTCCTTTCCACTTTCATTCAATAGGTCCTTGCGAGCCCCTCTTAAAAGATTCTCCCGATTGGTGAATAGGCTAGTTATAGCGATGTTGAACATGAAGGTAATAATAAAAGTGTTTTATTATAGGGTTCTAGTGTGCTACTAAGTACTAACCATGACCCTGTATGGATGATTAGTCTTGTGAGGAGTGATAAAATGTGTGTCATTTGCAGATTACACATGGGTTAGATGGCCACCACATGTAATTGAAGAGAACAAAAGAACAAAATAGATATAATACTTGAACTAGGTTAGATGGCCACCACATGTAAGGAGAATACCTCAACCACAACTCAAAACCAGTGTGCTAACCACGCACGCTGAAACCCGCTGCGGCCAGAAATAGCATGTACAAGCCAATAAACATTAAAAGAAAGACATCATAATCAAAAAGTAAACATTAAAAAGTAAATAAAGTCAGAAAATCACCATTAGACTCTGGGTTTTTGGGTGTTTTTTTGTAGAAAATAGAACTCCTGTATAAAGAAAGACATCATAATCAATATCAAAAACAATACACATAAATATGAGAACAAAGGAAAACTGTAGTATATGCACCATAACAATCAAAGATGAACTAAGTCATACCAATTGTTGTGAATGAGAATTCAAATAGAAGAAACAATGTTTCAAATGGGATGAGGCAAGCAATAGTCATTTTGTGGTTAAGCCTATAAATACTTGCACTTAAGCTTCAGCTAGTTACCTTAAAATGAACAATCACGTGCCCGTAGTGTATTTCACTCAGCTCCTCTTTTTGCTGCCACCATTACATTGCTTCCAACATAGTTGTAACTATCAATCATCAAGTTCTACATGAGTTCTACACCATACGAATAAATCACCAACGTCCAAATCCCCCATCTTGTCTCCTTTTGGATCACTTTTGTAAAGTTTCACCCCAGTCTTGAATTTGAAGCATAAGGAAAGTCTGATCTCTGTTGCAGGGTTCAATGATCCATGACAAGCGCAAAGAGATATGATGGATAGGATCTATAACCTCTATTGCTATCGCAATGACATTCCTTTCCCAATCACAAACTTTGTATCTCCTTGAAACTGAAGGAACAGGATTGCTTGGAGAAGGAAACCTCACAACACATTTTCAGAGATGATGGTAATGGAGATGGTGGGTAATGGAGATGGAGGTAATGGAGATGGTGGTAATGGATTTCTGGTTGCCTTGTCGATTGTGCACGGGATGACGGTGTATCTTCAGTTCTTTGAAACAACTCCTTGTATTCCCTCACTTGTTGATGGTCTTACATAAGTTCCACTTTCAAGTCTCTCGCGTATCCACCTAACATTTTCTTCCAATCTATCATATTTTTCGCTACATTTTTTTATTTCCAATGTTTTTTCCAAAAGCAATGAACGAGCGGGAAGTGCAACATCATACTTCCTTTTAGAGACAATGGTTTCCAACACAACGAGTACGTCCCCTCACTTCTTGGCCAAACACTTGGCTTAGAGGATCATCATCAATAGTGAGGTCAGTAGTACCCTGAGTTGAAGATTCTTGCAAGGCAACTTTTTTTGCTTTAACTTGTTCCTGCAAAAGAATGAAAAATAAAATAAATTAGGACACAAATAATATTCAAACAACTACAAAGTAAATGAAGAATTGGGTATAAAAGACATCAATGGGCACATACCATATATTGTTCAGAACCATGCGTAGGTTTTCCATCCTTTCCCGTGTGACAAGCAATCCATATGTCAGTGCGTGTGACTGGTTCCCCATCAGGGTTCTTCTCAACCTATATACTTGAAAGATTAGTCTCAGCCTATATAGTTAAATGGTATATAATATTGTACTAGTAGCTAGAAACTCAATTACTATTTCATACTCTACTTCTGCAGCACTCTTTTGCCACCCCCCATACATACTTTGAAGCCTTTTTGTTTTTTGTATTTTAGGCTCTAATTGCCTTCGCTTCAGGGGTGCTCTCATAGCAATAAACTCCTTCCAATCCTCTTCTCTTACACCATTTGGAACATGCTTCTCTTGTTCCTCAATGGTAGGATGCTTATCCAAATAATTCTTCCTAAGATCTGCTTGAACCTTCTATAATATTCAGGCATTTTCAAATGCACAACTCTTTTCACATAATTTGGGATGTCGTATTCACGCTGCAAATAAGCCATTGAGATATAAGTTGAAAATAAAATAAGACATTATGAAAATCAATGATGTAAAATCTCACCTTGAGGCCATTCCACACATCCTCTTTGTAGTTGTCAGTAACATGGTGCCAACCCTTGAATTTGATGGGCACAAGGGTTTCAACAAGCTTTCCAATGTTTTTATTGAAATTTCTAGCACCAGGTCAACTGCTAAACCGTGGAGGTTGAACTGTATGGTCTGTTTAACTTCAATGTCATCATTTGTAGATCTAGTGACATCAATGGTGGAAAGATTGCCGCAAGTACTATTCATTTCTATCAATGACATTATAGATATTAACCATTATCAAACAATAAGAAATAAGAATCAACTATATACACTACATTTATAGATAATTTCCTTCCACAACATATCACACAAATAGATTTTTATAAAACATTGGAAAACCCAATCTGAATACATAGCTACAAAGTTTCCCTTTCCCAACTCAAAAGTCAAAACAAGAAAACAAAGACAAAAATATTTGGTCTCAACCAAAGAGGATGACTAAAATAGCATTAGAAATGCATCAAAAAATATTGTAGCATAGTCAATTAAAATTCCAGTAAGCTCTTCAGGTTGGGTTGTCTTGAAGACCCACCTCTTTGAGAAACAAATATAGTTGGAGAAACAAAATGCATGGTATAGAAGCTAAATCATGCATTCTTGCAACCAAATTTTGCCTCAAGGATTTAAAAGAGGGAAAACAAAATAAAGACTATAAAGGGGTTTTAGTGACATTGCAGACTATGAGTTCTTCACCATTATTGTACATCTCATCCAGTTTTGGTGTACGTAGGTAACCTTCCAAACCATGTAAGACTTTGGTGTTTCTTGTCAAGTGATTTTTTACTTTGTTCTACTCACAACACTCTGAATGCATCCAAGGAACTCTTAAGTTAATCAAATCAATATAGACTGTGGTTTTAAATGTTGTATAATCTGTTTTTGCACAACTTTTCATGATGAGAAATGAAAACTATCTCTACAACCCAGATAGGTGGGAAGTTCCCTACTAAAGGTAAACAATGCATGGAAAGCAATGGCAATCTGTTGAGCATGGAGATCAGTGTTTTCTTTTCAATAAATGATTTGACGAATAAGTAAGAGTTGATATGAGAATCAGAAGAGCTAGTACAACATAATCAACTTTGTTAGTTAAGTAGCTTTAGATCATACTTAATATCATTACTTTATAATATAGCAATAAAAGAAGAAAAAAATGCAATGTAAAAAACCAAATCAAGAATAATAAGGTTGTCAAACCATAAATCATGCCTTTTGAAGAACTCCCATAATGCAAGTATTATTTTCAGCACAGGACTTGCATGACAAGCTGAATGGAAAAATGTAGCCAAAGACAACTTGCCAACTTCACTTACTGATCCACTCTTCATAGATTCAAAGAAGATTAGAGAAGCCCATAAACAGTTGTCGGCAAGTCATCCTTGGCTGCACCATACATTCTGAGCCTACATGCAAGGCCATAGCTGAGAATGACCAAAAAGAAAAGAGAGATGAAATGAAAGAACAAAGAGATGAGTGGTTGACTTGAGTATAAGGGTAGGGACATTCATAAAAACATTGCCCTGAACGCCCATTTAATTAATTAACTCGTTCATCAAATTACCCTGCTCATCTCCTAACTCAGTTAATTAAGTTAAGCACCTAGCTGCCAATCTTGAAGAAGAAAATAATAACAATAATAATAATTGAAGATCACACACATCTCCTGATGAGTTACAAACCTAGCTAATTTACATTCTGTTATGAACTGACCTTTTTGTGATGAAGTTTCTGCAAGAATTGGAGAATCAAGCAGTTGCACTCTCAGTACCAAGGTCAGAGTGGATGAATTTCTAGATGTTTGTAACCTGGCAAGACACATTCAAGGCAAGAACAACCAAAGAAAGTCGAACAAATCAATGAAGACTGATTAATTGATTATTTGTATTGAATGCTTCTGTAAAAATTACAATGGAAGGATTGAAATGTAAAGGCGTATTCGAGGATTGCCACTCTCCTCAATGAGCAAAGCTCAATTGTACTCAGTTATTACAGAAATGAATGAATGCTATTTCCCTTGCTAGTCTATTATTTATAGCAACAGAACTAACACTAACAGTGACTAACAGTAAGTATAACAGAGCACTCTGAGTTAACAGAGCACCTAACAGAACTGCTTTATAGACTTCTAACAGCATATAAACTTGCCCAACTTCACTTGTCTGTTAGTGTTAGAATGGAAATAGAAATGAGAATGATTTGTGTCTTTACCGTCCTGCCTCAATTACAAACCATGAATTTTAGATTTATGGTGGGTAAATAGGCATCTATGTTAGGTAAGGAGGGAAAATCAAACAAATTAATAAAGGGTTGACCATTACAATGGACATTCATAGGGTGTTGAAAAAGAATGCCCATTAATTATGAAATTTGTAATAGTCATTCTCATTACACCAATTTTATGCCAAACCAAACACTTAAATGACTTTAACCATTGTAATGGACATTACCATTACAATGATCAACTTTATTCCATTAAGCAACCAAACATGCCCTAAATTTTTTAGGGTCTTAGGAGAGGGCTCATAAGAATGCTAGAGTCAAAATGCTATTCACAATTTATTGGTATTGTGTGGCAGAGCTGATGGGTTTTATTTCTTTGAGCAACCATCATAATGGCAAGGTCACATTTTTTTGGGTTTGTTTGGAAGGATAGAAAATACACAAGAATTGAAACTTTTTTCAAGGATTCCATTTTGGAATGAGACCAAAAGATTTAGTTTTTCTTGAGAGATGAGAAAACTAGTTAGATGCATGATTATTTTTCCCGTCGTTAAATACACAATCAAACAATGGAAAATTACGTGCTATGGGAAGTGGATTCCATTTCACATGAAAAATGACCAACTAAACAAACTCTTAATGAAAATTAGAACAAACCTTATTTTGTGATTTGAGTGACTGGTTTAAAATTTGCTACTAAAGATGCTCTAAAACCTTAATTGCCTTTGGAAAACAATTTTGTTCATCCACTTTAACAATAGTGAACAATGTCATTCTCATGCATCAACTAATTTATTTTTATTCATATTCCACTCCTTCACTTTATATTTTTGTAGTTTTAGCAAATAGTCATTGCTTTCCTCCAACCCACCACCCAAAAAAAAAACACTTTTTCCTCCAAGAATTTGTTGGTACTCGAATCCGCAGGAAAAACAGTGGATTTTTTTATTTAAACAAAAAAGCACTCCGTCACGGATGACGTTATCCGCCCCGCCCCAATACACTCATTCACCTAAATCTCGTCACTGAGTAAATCAAGCCACTTAATTCACAATGACCAAACACTAAAAAAAAAAACGTTGGCATTCACATTTCAATCAAACTCATGTATGATAACTTTTTACTCCAAAGTTCAATATTTTCATCGTTGATTCTTTTGATTCACTTTGATTCATTCATAACATCTGAATAGAAAGCCAAAGATATTCTCTTAAAAGTTTGATTATCCGGTTCAATTCCATCACAATAAAACCTAGTTTTTCCATAAAGCTTTCAAATGAAACCCCACTCGTCCCAATTGTATACACTACTTTTAAACTCTATCAGAAATCAACTTGTGCTATTTAGGCCAGCTTCATTATCAATGAGACATATAAACAATTTTATTTTTTGGCATTTTTGATAAGAATAAGAATATTGCCAAAAGGAGATTGATTCCACCTTTTAAGTTTCATGCTAGTTAGGTCAGACATAAATAAAAAAACAATCATCGAACCCTAATTTCATCATAAATAAAAGAGAGAGAGAGAGTACATGTTCGGTTGCAGTGGCTGGTCGATTTTGAAGTCGAGAGAAGTCGATTGAAGTCGAGGGAAGTCGAGGGAGGAGCAGGGAAATCGAGGGAGCAGGGAAGGAGGGGAGGAGGGAAGTCGAGGGAGGGAGCAGGGAAGGAGAAGGAGCAGAGAAGTCGAGTCGAGGAAGGGAGCAGGGAAGGAGACGATGTCGAGTGGAGGGTTTGTGGAGGGGAGCTTCGTTTTTGTCGATGGAAGTCGAATAGAGGGAAGGTCGAGTGCCAAAATAGCACACCCAATTTTTTTTTTCAGCTTTTCATGTAGCCACGGTTTTGAGCCGTTGCTAGATCTAGCCACAGTTAAAAACCGTTGCTAATTTTTTTTTTTGCAACGGTTTTGAGCCGTTGCTAGATCTAGCCACAGTTTAGAGCCGTTGCTAAAATTTTTTGTTGCAACGGTTTTGAGCAGTTGCGAATAATACCCACGGTCTGGAGCCGCGGCTACTAATAGCCACGGTTTTTAGCCGTGCCAAATATACCAACGGTTTTAAACTGTGGCCAGGTTTTTTTTACCTACGGTTTGAAGCAGTTGGTACTTATAGCTACGGTTTTTGGCCGTGGCAAATTTACCAACGGTTTAGAACCGTGGCCAGCTCGGCGTAGCTAAAATGCCCTTTTGGTGTAGTGAGTTATTTCGGATCTTGGTGAGATTCTTGTCAAAGCCAATGAATTTTTTGCCAATATGATGTCTTCTCCAGGTGATTGTATGGAGGATACAGACTTGCTTAATTGTCTCCCAAAGTTGGTGGAATCTGGTCAATGTGAGTTTTTGGTCAAACGTCCTTCCTTGGAGGAAGTGAGAGATGTTGTTTTTGACATTCCCAAAAATAGTGCGTCAGGGCCGGATGGCTTTACGGCGGATTTCTTTCAGTTTTGTTGGGATTTTTTGAGCATGGACATTTGGGAGGAAACTATAAATTTTTTTGAAGGGGAGGTAATGTCGTTGTCATTTTCGGCGAATTTCATGGCTCTGATTCCAAAAATTGAGAATCCAGTTTCCTTTTTCGATTTTCGCCCAATCAGTTTGTGCAATGTGATTTACAAGATCTTCAGTAAAATCTTATGCAATAGGCTGGTAGGTATCCTACCTAGGTTGATTTCTCAGGAGCAAGGGGTTTTTGTTAAAGGCAGGTTCATTGGAGAAAATATTGGCCTGGCACAGGAATTGATTAGAGATATTAACAGAAAGGTTATTGGAGGTAATGTGGTGCTGAAAATTGACATGGAGAAAGCATATGATAGAATGGAATGGAATTTTTTGCTTGTAGTTCTTAAAAAATTTGGCATTAATGGTAGATTTTGCCATCTCATCTCCAACTGTGTGGCATTTAGTGGATTTTTGATTTTGCTCCAGGGAGTCTACAAATGTTTTTTCAGATCCACTAGGGGTTTAAGGCAAGGAGATCCTTTTTTGCCGTTTCTTTTCATTATTGCCTCTAAAGCGTTGAGTAGGGGATTGAAAGCAACTTTTGAGAATGGAAAAATTGGGTATTATTATACTCCCAGGAACTGCAGCCCTATCTCCCATCTTCTGTATGCAGATGATACTCTCATTTTTCTAAATGGCATATCGTCCTCAGTCATGGGTTGCATGGAGTTTCTGCGACGGTACTGTCGGTCCTCGGGGCAGAAAATCAATGAATGAGCAGTAGCGGAGCGGATTGTGGCTTTAAAGAGTTATACTGATTTTCGATTTCATGTGGCCCTTTGAAATATTTGGGCGGACCAGTGTTCCAAGGGAGAGTTAAACTTTCGTACTTTGAAGATTTAATTACTAAGATTCAGGCTCGTATTCAGGGATGGAAGGCCAAATTGTTATCCCCAGGAGGCCGACTAATTTTGATTAGGCACGTTTTTAGTTCTATTCCTATTTATATTCTTAGTGCCATGTGTGTACCAAGTACAGTTTTAGCTCGAATTAATAGTCTGATGGCAGACTTCTTTTGGGGGGATTGTGAAGGTCGTTTAAAGAAAAAATGGGTGTCATGGGACAATATTTGCTTTCCACAAGCGGAAGAAGGTTTGGGAGTTAGAGATTTGAGGGTGGTGATGAAGGCCTTTCGAATCAAGGCTCTTTGGAGACTACTGACCTCAGACTCATTATGGGCTTCTTTTATGACGAGCAAATACTGGATATGAGGCGTTGCTTTGAATAGTCAATCGGTCAAAGATGGGTCTTCTCCTTTTTTTAAAGAGATCATGCTTGGGCGACCGTTTCTTTTGATTAATTCGCTTTGGCGCATTGGCATGGCGGATATAAGTTTCTTTGAGGAAACTGGAACTTGGTTGGAAAAAACTGGAACTTTGGGGATATAAGTTTCTTTAATGGGATTTTTCCCCCTTAATCGGCTTATGAACTGTTACGAAAAAATGGGAGGGTCAAGGCACTAAATCAACTACTTTGGCAAGATCTTCTTCCTTCCAGAATATTAGTCTTCGTTTGGAAATTACTCCGTAGAGGAGTGCCAGTGGATGGGGAATTATACAGATATGGTATCAGACTGGCATCTAAATGCCGTTGTTGTAGCTCGCCAAAGCAAGAATCCTTGAAGCATCTCTTCCTAGATGGCGAATTGGCGATGCAGGTGTGGAGTCATTTTGATAGGATCTTCGACGTACATACATGGAGACCAGCACAAGTCTCAACGGTGCTAGCCACTTGGTTCAAGAGAGCTAAACGCGATTCGCAAACAGGTGTGCTATTCTTTCTTTCTCCTATGTTCATTCTATGGGAAATTTGGAAACAAAGATGCAAATGTGTTTATGAAAACGTTCCCCCAAATCCAGCATATGCAATTTTGAACATTAGGCGTCAGTTGAGATTGGCAAATACTTTTATAACCCCCAATCAAGTTAACATAAACAAGGCCCCCTACGGGCTTTGGGGTTGAATGTGCTCCCTGTTAAAAGGAAGTTGGTTCAAATTTTTTTTTTGGCACCCTCCCCCTTTAGATTTTGTTGCGCTTAATGTGGATGGCTCTTCCCGCAAGAACAAGGCAGCCGGCGGTGTGATTATTAGAGACTCGAGGGGTTCATGTGTTGTGGGAAATCAAATTTTTTTGGTGCAGGATCTGACAACAAAGCGTAAATTTTGGCTCTTTTGGAGGGGCTCCGCCTCTGTCTTGACTGGGGTTTCAAAAAGTGGTTATCCAAACGGATTCGGCTCTTGTTTGCGGTTGGTTTTAGATTATTTACAAATACCTTGGCATTTGGAGAATATTTTAAAAGAAATTAAGTTATTGGCAGCGACAATGACGTTAGAGTGTCAATATATTTATAGAGAGGCTAATGCGGTGGCAGATTCATTGGCGGATAGAGCACAAAAAGATCATAGGACTGTTTCTTTCAATGGAAATGATTTCCTAGGAAAGTTGCAGGCTTGGTTGTGCTAAACAGATTATATACGGCGTACATTCGCCATGGGGATGAGTAGCTATCTGATTGTTCTATGGCTGCGAGAAATTGGAGCTATCAGAGTGTTGTGATGTAGATGCGAATCTTGAGCGCAGGGATTGTTGCGAGATGGACAACAAGTGTGCTAACACGTTGGCATCGCTGAGCTGCTAATGCAGTTCCCTGTGGTGCGGGATGCAGGAGTTGCTGCAGGAGCATTTAATCATATCTAGCGGTTTGGGTGGTGCACTTGGCATGTTGTATGTTCATGCTAGGGATATCTATGTTTGATGGTCCTCCTTTCAGCGTTGGTGACAGTTTGGCCTTGCTTTTAGCATTTTGGTTTATGGCTGCGGCTAAAATTTTGTTTTGATTTTTTCACGGGTAAAGTCGTCATGTACCCCCGTATTGATTGTAAATTAATTTTTTGATAATTAATAAAGGTCTGGCATTCTAGAGGTGCCCCTCTCCAATGGAGGTTTAATTAGAAAAAAATGTACCTTAATAATGAAAAATCAAACATGTTTGAAACTACAAAAAGGTTTGTTGTGCTTAACGAAGAAAAAAAACTCGTTTGTACTTTGAAGGATCAATTAGACGCAAATTTGGGTGCAATTCGAGAATACAATAATTTCAGTGACCAAATGGACTTTATTTGAATTTTAACCCATGGGGACATTAATATTTTCAAATTCTATATGTTTGACTCAACAAACAAATTTGGTTGTGCTTAAAGGAAAAAAAACTCGTTTGTATGTTGTAGGCTCAATTGGAAGCCAATTTGAATGCAATTCGGTAATACAAGGATTTGAGTGACCAAATAGACTTCATTTTACTTCTAACCACATGGGGATGTTAATAATGAAAAATTCAACATGTTTGACTTAACAACCAAGTTTGGTTGCGATTAAATATGAATGAAAACTCGTTTGTACGATATAAGCTCAATTGGAGGTCAATTTGGTTTCAATTCGAGATTAGAACGATTTGTTTGACCTAATGGACTTATTTTGAATTCTCGCCACGTCGGTTTGATAATAATGAGAAATGCATTATGTTTGACTCAACAAACAAGTTTGAATGTGCTTAACGAAAATGGACAACTCGTTATTCGTTGTAAGCTCAATTGGAGGACAATTTGGGTGCTATCCGACAATACAAGAATTTGAGTTGCAAAATGGACTTCAATTGGCTTCTAACAAATGGGGAAATAAAAAAATTTAAATTCTACATGTTTGACTCTACAAACAAATTTGGTTGTGTTTAAAGAAAAAAAAATCGTTCGTACGTTGCAGGCTCAATTGGAGGCCAATTTGATTGCAATTAGAGAATACAAGGATTTGAGTAACCAACTAGACTTCATTTTAATTCTAACCACATGGGTATGTTAATAATGAAAAATGCAACATGTTTGACTTAACAACCAAGTTTGGTTGTGATTAAATAAGAAGGAAACCTCGTTTGTACATTATAGGATCAATTCAAGGTCAATTTGGTTGCAATTCGAGAATAGAAAGATTTGTGTTACCTAATGGACTTCTTTTGATTTATAAAAATGTCGGTTTCTTAATAATGACAAATGCATCATGTTTGACACCACAAACAAGTTTGAATGTGCTTAACGAAGATGGACAACTCGTTTCTACGTTGTAGGCAAAATTGGAGGCCAATTTGGGTGCAATACGAGAATACCAGGATTTGAGTTATAAATTGACTTCGTTGGAGTTATAGCAATGTGCGTCCCTTAATAATGAAAAATGAAACATGTTTGAAACAACAAAAAATTTTGGTTGTGCTTAAGGAAGAAAGAAAACTTGTTTGTACTTTGAAGGATCAATTAGAATCCAATTTGGGTGCAATTCGATAATACAATCATTTCAATGACCAAATGGACTTCATTTGACTTCTAAACCACGGGGACATTAATATTTTCAAATTATACATGTTTGACCCAACCAAAAAATTTCGTTGTGATTAAAGAAACAAGACTCGTACGTTCGTTGTAGGCTGAATTGGAGGCCAATTTGAATTCACTTCGAGAATATAAGGATTTTAGTGACCAAATAGATTTTATTTTACTTCTAAACACATGGGGATGCTAATAATGACTGAACAACCAAGTTTGGTTGTGATTAAATAAGATGAAAAACTCGTTTGTACGTTATAGGCTCAATTGGAGGTCAATTTGGTTGCAATTCGATAATACAATGATTTGTGTGACCTAATGGACTTCTTTTGACTTATAACCACGTCGAATTGTTAATAACGACAAATGCACCATGTTTGACTCTACAAACAAGTTTGAATGCGCTTAATGAAGATGGACAACTCGTTTATACATTGTAGGCACAATTGGAGTCCAATTTGGGTGCAATACGAGAATACAAGGATTTGAGTAACAAATGGACTTTGTTGGAGTTATATCCATGTATGTACCTTAATAATGAAAAATTAATTATGTTTGAAACAACAAAAAGTTTGGTAGTGCTTAACGAAGACGGAAAACTCGTTTGTACTTTGAAGGATCAATTAGAGGCCAATTTGGGTGCAATTCGATAATACAATCATTTCAGTGACGAAAATGAGCTTCATTTGACTTCTAACCCACGGGGACATTAATAATGTCAAATTATATATGTTTGACTCAACAAACAAATTTGTTTGTGCTTAACAAAAAAACTCGTACGTACGTTGTAGGCTCAATTTGAGGTCAATTTGGTTACAATTCGATAATACAATGATTTGTGTGACCTAATGGACTTCTTTTGACATATAACCATGTTGGGTTGTTAATAATGACAAATGCACCATGGTTAACTCTACAAACAAGTTTGAAAGCGCTTAGCAAAGATGGACAACTCGTTTATACACTGTAGGCACAATTGGAGGCCAATTTGGGTGCAATGCAAAAATACAAGGATTTGAGTGACAAATGGACTTTGTTGGAGTTATTGCCACGTATGTACCTTAATAATAAAAAATGAAACATGTTTGAAACTACAAAAAGGTTTGTTGTGCTTAACGAAGAAGGAAAACTCGTTTGTACTTTGAAGGATCAAGTGACCAAATGGAATTTATTTGAATTCTAACCCATGGGGACAATAATATTGTCAAATTCTATATGTTTAACTCAACAAATAAATTTGGTTGTGCTTAAAGAAAAAAAAACTCGTTCGTACGTTGTAGGCTCAATTGGAGGCCAATTTGAATGCAATTCGTTAAAACGAGGATTTGAGTGACCAAATAGACTTCATTTTACTTCTAACCACTTGGGGACGTTAATAATGAAAAATTCAACATGTTTGACTTAACAATCAAGTTTGGTTGTGATTAAATATGAAGGAAAACTCGTTTGTACGTTATAGGATCAATTGTAGGTCAATTGGGTTTCAATTCGAGAATAAAACGACTTGTTCGACCTAATGGACTTATTTTGAATTCTAACCACGTCGGTTTGATAATAATGAGAAATGCACTATGTTTGACTCAAGAAACAAGTTTGAATGTGCTTAACGAAGATAAACAACTCGTTATACGTTGTAGGCTCAATTGGAGACCAATTTGGGTGCTATCCGACAATACAAGAATTTGAGTTGCCAAATGGACTTCAATTGACTTCTAACAAACGGGGAAATTAATAATTTCAAATTATAAATGTTTGACTCAACAAACAAATTTGGTTGTGCTTAAAGAAGAAAAAAATCGTTCGTACGTTGTAGGCTCAATTGAAAGCCAATTTGAACGCAATTCGAGAATACATCGGTTTGAGTGACCAAATAGAATTCGTTTTACATCTAACCCATGGGGATGTTAATAATGAAAAATGCAACATGTTTGACTTATGAATGAAGTTTTTTCGTGATTAAATATGAACGAAAACTGTTTTATACGTTATAGGCTCAATTGGAGGTCAATTTGGTTGTAATATGAAAATAAAATGTTTTGTTTTACCAAATGGACTTCTTTTGACTTCTAACAACTTAGGTTTGTTAATAATGACAAATTCACTATGTTTTACTCAACAAATAAGGTTGAATGTGCTTAACGAAGATGGACAACTTGTTTATACGTTTTAGGCTCAATTGAAGGACAATTTAAGTGCAATACGATAATACAAGGATTTGAGTGACAAATTGACTTCGTTGGAGTTATAGCCACGTATGTACCTTAATAATGAAAAATGAAACATGTTTGAAATAACAAACAAGTTTGGTTGTGCTTAACGAAGAAGGAAAACTCGTTTGTACATTGAAGGATCAATTAGAGGCCAATTTTGGTGCATATCGAGAATACAATCATTTCAGTTACCAAATGGACTTCATTTGCTTCTAACCCATGGGGACATTAATAATTTCAAATTCTATATGTTGGCCTCAACAAACAAATTTGGTTGTGGTTAAATAAAAAAAACTCGTTCGTACGTTGTTTGCTCAATTGGAGGCCAATTTGAATGCAATTCGAGAATACAAGGATTTGACTGACCAAATAAACTACGTTTAACTTCTAACCACATGGGGATGTTTATAATGAAAAATGAAACATATTTGACATAACAACCAAGTTTGGTTGTGATTAAATAAGAAGGAAAACTCCTTTTTACGTTGTATTCTCAATTGGAGGTCACATTGGTTGCAATTCGAGAATAGAACGATTTGTGTGACCTAATTTACTTCTTTTCACTTCTAACCACATCAGTTTTTTAATAATGACAAATGCACCATGTTTGACTCAACAAACAAGTTTGAATGTGCTTAACGAAGATGGACAACTCGTTTATACGCTGTAGGCAGAATTGGACGCCAATTTGGGTCAATACGAGAATACAAGGATTTGAGTGACAAATGGACTTTGTTGTAGTTATAGCCACATATGTACCTTAATAATGAAAACTGAAACATGTTTGAAACAATAAAAAAGTTTGGTAGTGCTTAACGAAGACGGAAAACTCGTTTGTACTTTGAAGGATCAATTAGAGGCCAATATGGCTGCAATTCGAGAATACAATCATTTCAGTGACCAAAATGGACTTCATTTGACTTCTAGACCATGGGGACATTAATAATGTGAAATTCTATATGTTTGAATCAACAAACAAATTTATTTGTGCTTAAAAAAAAACTCGTACGTACGTTGTAGGCTCAATTGGAGGCCAATTTGAATGCAATTCAAGAATACAAGGATTTGAATGACCAAATAGACTTCATTTTACTTCTAACCACATGGGGATCGTAATAATGAAAAATTCAACATGTTTGAATTAACAACCAAGTTTAGTTGTAATTAAATATCAAGGAAAACATGTTTGTACATTATAAGCTCAATTGGAGGTCAATTTGGTTTCAGTTCAAGAATTGAACGATTTGTTTGACCTAAATGACTTCTTTTGACTTCTAAACATGTCGGTTTGTTAATAATTAAAAATGCACTATGTTTGACTCAACAAACAAGTTTGAATGTTCTTAACGAAGATGGACAACTCGTTTATACATTGTTGGCACAATTGAAGGCCAATTTGGGTGAAATACGATAATACAAGGATTTGAGCGACCAAATAGACTTTAATTTACTTCTAACCACATGGGATGTTAATAATGAAAAATGAGAAATGTTCAACTTAAGAACTAAGTTTGGTTGTGATTAAATATGAAGGAAAACTTGTTTGTACATTATAGGTTCAATTGGAGGTCAATTTGGTTGCAATTCGAGATTAGAACGATTTCTTCGACCTAATGGATTTTTTTGACTTCTAACCACCTCAGTTTGTTAATAATGAAAAATGCACTATGTTTGACTCAACAAACAAGTTTGAATGTGCTTAACAAAGATGGACAACACGTTTATACTTTGTTGGCTCAATTGGAGGCTAATTTGGGAGCTATATGAGAATACAAGAATTTGAATGGCTATATGGACTTCAATTGACTTCTAACCCATGAGGAAATTAATAATTTAAAATTTTATATGTTTGACTCAACACACAAATTTGGCTGTGGTTAAATAAAAAAAACTCGTTCGTACGTTGTTTGCTCCATTCGAGGCCAATTTGAATGCCTTTCGTGAATACAAGGATTTGAGTTACCAAATAAAATTCGTTTTACTTCTAACCACATGGAGATGTTTATAATGAAAAATGAAACATATTTGACATAACAACAAACTTTGGTTGTGATTAAATAAAAAGGAAAACTCCTTTTTACGTTATACTCTCAATTGGAGGTCACATTCGTTGCAATTCGAGAATAGAACGATTTGTGTGACCTAATTTACTTATTTTGACTTCTAACCACATCGGTTTGTTAATAATGACAAATGCACCATATTTGACTCAACAAATAAGTTGGAATGTGCTTAACGAAGATGGACAACTCATTTATACGTTGTAGGCTTAATTGGAGGCCAATTTCGGTGCTATCCGAGAATACTAGAATTCGAGTGGCCAAATGGACTTCAATTGACTCCTAACCCACAGGGACATTAATTTGTTAAATTCTACATGTTTGAATCAACAAAAAAATTTGGTTGTGATTAAAGAAAAAAAAACTCGTACGTACGTTGTAGGCTCAATTGGAGGCCAATTTCAATACAATTCGAGAATACAACGATTTGAGTGACCAATTTGACTTCGTTTTATTTATTACCACATGGGGATGTTAACAATAAAAAATGCAACATGTTTGACTGAACAAACAAGTTTGATTGTGATTAAATAAAAAGGAAAACTCGTTTATAAGTTATAGGCTCAATTGGAGGTGTATTTGGTTGCAACTCGAGAATACAACGATTTGTTTGACTTATAACTACGTCGGTTTGTTAATAATGACAAATGCACCATGTTTGACTCAACTGACAAGTTTAAATGTGCTTAACGAAGATGGACCACACGTTTATACGTTGTAGGCACAATTATAGGCCAATTTGGGTGCAATACGAGAATACAAGGATTTGAGTGACAAATGGACTTCGTTGGAATTAAGGTCCCATTATGTGCCATAATAATGAGAAATGAATCATGTTTTAAACAACAAACAAGTTTGGTTGTGTTTACCGAAAAAGGAAAACTCGTTTGTACTTTAAAGTATCAATTAGAGACCAATTTGGGTGCTATTCGATAATACAATCATTTCAGTGACCAAATGGACTTCATTTGACTTCTAACCCATGGGGACATTAATAATGTCAAATTCTATATGTTTGACTCAAAAAAAAAAATTGTTTGTGCTTAAAGACAAAAAAACTCGTTCGTACGTTGTAGGCTTAATCTGAGGCCAATTTGAATGCAATTCGAGAATACAAGGATTTGAGCGACCAAATATATTTCATTTTACTTCTAACCACATGGGATGTTAATAATGAAAAATTCAAAATGTTTGACTGAATAAAAAGTTTGGTTGTGATTAAATATGAAGGAAAACTCGTTTGTACATTATAGGTTCAATTGATGGTCAATTTGGTTGCAATTTGAGATTACAACAATTTCTTTGAACTAATGGACTACTTTTTACTTCTAACCGTGTCGATTTGACTAGACAATCAAGTTTGAATGTGTTTCACGAATATGGACAACTCGTTTATACGTTGTAGGCACAAATGGAGGCAAATTTGGGTGCAATAAGAGAATACAAGGATTTGGGTGACAAATGTACTTCGTTGGAGCTATAGTTACGAATGTACCTTAATAATTAAAAAGGAAACATGTTTGAAACAACACACAAGTTTGGTTGTGCTCAACGAAGAAGGAAAACTCGTTGGTACTTTGAAGGATCTATTAGAGGCCAATTTGAATGCAATTCGATAATACAATCATTTCACTGACCAAATGGACTTCAATTGTATTTTAACCCATGGGGACATTAATAATGTCAAATTCTATATGTTTGACTCAACAAACAAATTTATTTGTGCTTAACAAAAAACTCGTACGTACGTTGTAGGCTCAATTGGAGGCCAATTTGAATGCAATTCAAGAATCCAAGGATTTGAGTGACGAAATAGAGTTCATTTTACTTCTAACCACAAGTGGATCTTAATAATGAAAAATGAAACATGTTTGAATTAACAACCAAGTCTGGTTGTGATTAAATATGAAGGAAAACTCGTTTGTACATTATAAGCTCAATTGGAGGTCAATTTGGTTTCAATTCGAGAATAAAACGATTTGTTTGACCTAAATGACTTCTTTTGACTTCTAACCACGTCGGTTTGTTAATATTTAAAAATGCACTATGTTTGACTCAACAAAAAAGTTTTAATGTGCTTAACGAAGAAGGACAACTCGTTTATACGTTGTAGGCTCAATTGGAAGCCAATTTGGGTGCTATCCGAGAATACAAGAATTTGAGTGGCCAAATGGACTTCAATTGACTTCTAACCCACGGGGGCATTAAAAATGTAAAATTCTAGATGTTTGACTCAACAAACAAATTTGTTGTGATTAAAGAAAAAAATCTCATTCGTACGTTGTAGGCTCAATTGGTAGCCAATTCGAATACAATTCGAGAATACAACGATTTGAACAATGAAAAATGCAACATGTTTGACTGGACAACCAAGTTTGGTTGTGATTAAATAAGAAGGAAAACTCGTTTGTACGTTATTGGCTCATTTGGAGGTGAATTTTATTGTAACTCGAAAATACAACGATTTGTGTGCAACACATTTGTTTGACTTATAACCATGTCGGTTTGTTAATAATGACAAATGAACCATGTTTGACTCAACAAACAAGTTTGAATGTGCTTAACGAAGATGGACAACTTGTTTATACGTTGTAGGCACAATTGGAGGCCAATTTGGGTGCAATACGAGAATACATGGATTCGAGAATAAAACGATTTGTGTGACCTAATGGAATTCTTTTGAATTATAACCACGTCGGTTTATTAATAATGGCAAATTCACCATATTGACTCAACAATCAAGTTTGAATGTGCTTAACAAAGATGGACAACTCGTTGATACGTTGTAGGCACAATTGGATACCAATTTGGGTGCAGTAAGAAATTACAAGGACTTGGGTGACAAATGGACTTCGTTGGAGTTATAGCCACGTATGTAATTTAATAATGAAAAATGAAACATGTTTGAAACAACAAACAAGTTTGGTTGTGCTTAACGAAGAAGGAAAACTCGTTTGTATGTTGTATGTTCTATACCGTGGGCGTAACCCATTGCCACGGCTAAGAGCCGTGGGCTACAGAGGCGTCTCAAAATTCTTTGTAATGGCTAAAAACCGTTGCTAAATGTTTAACAATGGCTTTATGCTTGAATAGGGGTGATGATTTTCAGCATTTAGCCACGGTTTTCAACCGTTGCAATAAGCATAACAATGGTTTTTAGCCGTGGCAAACATAGCCACGGTTTTAAGCCGTGATAAAGTATGGATACTAGCAACGGTTTTAAACCGTGTCTAATTCAGTAGCAACGGTTTTAAGCTGTGGCTAACCCTAGCCACGGTTTTTAGCCGTTGCAATAGTTAGCCACAGTTTACAACCGTGGCAAAATTTTTTTTTTTTTAAATTATTATTTTTTTTAATTTTAATTTTAATTTTTTTTTTTTTGCTATCAAATGACTTTGAGTCATTGAGTCAAAATCTATCAAATAATGGAGGCAAAGTAATGTAATTAATGAAAGCAAAGTAATGTAATTAATAAGAAAATGTATTACATTGAGTCAAAATCTATCAAATAATATTTCAAATACAATGACACACACAAACTTAAATATCTAAAATACAAAGAAAGTGGAACAATGCTGCTGCTGCTACAAGAGATGCAATGCTGCTGGTACGAGAGATGCAATTTTGAGATCCTAAAACACCATTAACACACACATAATTACAACAAAGTTTAGTTTTTAAATGGATTTCTATTTGAGTACAAGATCCAATAAAATTATACCAAAACCCCATTGCCTCATATAGATAAAAGAAGCCACGAGAGGTAAATGTTCTCACCTCACAAGGCTGCATGCCAAGAATGCTAATGACTGCACTCACAACCTCCGCCAAGCTTTCCCTTACACCAAGAATCAACTCTCTCAAAGTCTGGTCCCAAGCTTTCCCATGCATTCCTGAAATTGGAGACCCCCACTATCAACACATAATCAGCTGCAACAACCTCAACATCTTCAAGATGGTATTCATCTTCAACTCCATCATCCTCTACCTCACCACTTGAATCAACCTTGAAGGACACAAATTGATTCAGCATCAAAATGATAATATACAAAAAAAAAAGTTGACTTTGTAGTAAGTAAGTAGCTTGTGGTTTAAAAGTTCAAATAAGATGAGTTTGTTAGTTACTCGGTGAAAAAAAAATTTCAAGTTAAATCACTTATCGCAACTTGACAAAATCCACTCTTTTTAGAATAGCATTCAAGTGAACAAATACCTTTACAGTTGACCTAAGTTACAGAATCTAATTCAAGAAAAATTTCTTCATATGGAAAGCAATTAACCTTTAAAATGAAACCATCTGACTTGGTCAAAATCAAAGCTTTGATTTGCCTTTACATGGAAGTGGATTAATTTTTAAATGTTGATCACAATTTAGCCATTACAAAAGCAAGGTGCTAGGAATAAGTGGACAGATTAAGTGGCAGCTATACCTCTTTAACAACGAACTTCAACGTGTTAGAGAACTTCCCAAGAACTGCACCTTCTGGCTTCTGGAATGCAATATATGTCTGCCCTGGAGAATCATAAAAAAGTGAGCTTAAAGCCTTGCATGCTACTTCCACAAAATCCTCAGCTTCGAAAGCATCACAATAACAGACACCTGAAAGCCAGCCAGAGCATAACTGTCAAAGAAGTTTTATTCAAAGGAAATGGACATTGAATATTGCATTTTAAAATGGATAGTTACATTTTCCAGCTGTTGTTGAAGAATGGTATTTGTGTAGTTATACTGAAATACAACATGCTCATCATAAATGTGCTTCACAACATTGACAGCATACTCCGTCTCAGGTTCTGTCAGCTCTACAGGTGGTGAGGACTGAAGCGCACCAAAAAAAAAAGTGACCATCATGTCAACACACAATAATTAGGTCCATGGAAAAGAGTGAGGGATGAGAGAATTTTTATCATTCTTTCTTTTATTTCTATATCTTTCTCATGTCCGTTTTTTTTTATTGTTTCTTTTGTCAAACCAAAACACATATCTCAGAGATTTATTCTTCCCTTTCTTGTTAATCAAATTGACTACCACTTCTAATTTATTAAACCTTTGGAAGATAAACATCAACATTTGCAGAGGAGCAAGATATTAGGTTCTCTTTTGCTATCAACGCTAATTACTAGAAAGTTGACAAGTTCATGAATTAGTAAAAAAGCAATTCACCATTCGCTAGGCAGAGTTCTGGCCAGAATCTTAACCCTCCTTTAAATTATTTATTGCAAACTACAAATATAAAACACCTGAATATAAGCTTTTCTAGCACAGGTTGCTTTGTAATTTCATATCAGGAGGGTCATCTGGGAATCCAATGAGAACAGTAAGGTTGGTGGGGAAGATAATTATATATATGCAATAGGGTAGGTTAACCAATAATTGCCTGGAAGCAAAAAACAGTTGCAATAAGGTTGCTACTTATTTGACCATTGGCAACAAAGTATATATACATAACAAGCTAAAAGACTAAGTGTTTCCAATTTCTAGCGAAAGACGACACTGTACTTTTCATCTCTCACTATCAACCCTTCTCCTAATCTTTTGACATAATCATTAGATTAACACTATCATGAAACATGCATCTCTTAATCACCAACCACTTCCATGTATCATGATTTCATATTGCCGTATGTTAAACTGATGTGGCATACATACCTGGAACTCTACTTTTAGTACTTTTCAGCCCAAGCAGTCAGCTCCCAGCAACCCGGACAGCACCAACGCAAGCTCTGTTTCGCAGCAGCGTGCAGAAAAACCCGCAAGCCTCCCAGCAGACCTCAACCACATCTCAAAACCGGTGTGCTAACCGCGCACGCTGAAACCCGCTGGGCCAGAAACAACACGTACAACAGCCAAGGTTGAAGAAGTGCAGATCCATCTTCAAGATGAAAGAAAATAGATACAAACACATTTACCTTTGCCTGGTTTACTGCACTTAGAGAAATGGTCACACGACCAGATGCCAGTGGGGTCAGGAATGCTGCAAATCTCTGAAAAAAAGAAATAGATTGAACTTTTTTCTTAAAATGGCTAGCTTCAACTTAATAGGACCACTATTGTTTCCAAAGAAACTGTCATGAGTTGGAGTTAGAAGTAGTTGTCACCTGATCTGGATCTTTTATAGCACTCAAATATTGACCATCAGGTGATACATCAGCAACTGAATTCAACAAGTTCTCTCGAGGGATTCGGACATTGTCAAACCTGACATAAAGGCAGCACCATGATGAACTCAGAAGCATATATACGCAGTTAAAATGAGAATGGACTGGGAAACGAAATAAATAAAAGATAAATTTTTTTGCTATTGTACCATATACGGCCATTATCAACACCATTTAGTCCAATTTTATGACCACAGTCTGCAATACAGACGTTTGGGCATACATTCCCTTTCTGATCTCTAATCTGAGCTATGAATGCATGGACCCCCTGATTCTTCCCTTGAATATTGAGTTGGGAAAAGACTATTGTATGTGTCGCATGCTGTGTCCATATTCACTGAACTGTAGAGCATCTAAATAGTGAAAAATTATTGCATTAAATGTAAGCATATACACTACGCTACCCCTTTATTACAATTAGAAGGTAAGCATATAAATCAAAGCTAATTTAACCAGGAAATTAAGATCAAGAAGAAGCATAAAAACAAACGGAAACAACTAAACATAGAATCCTGGAAATTTTACGCTTTCAAACCATCACGTACAGGAATAGTGAACAAAATACCTTACTAGGTAGTCATATTGTTCACTAATCATTATGTAACCCAATTATATAATAATGTAAGATATTGATAAAGTTGAAAGAAAATAGTAAAAATATTGTTGCATTAAATGTTTAGTAGACTCTCTCTTCAAGCATCTGCATAGTTCAAAACATCAGATTCCAATCATTACTGAATAGATGAGAAAGACATGTGAATTGCATTGTGTATTTTTATCATAGCTACAATAGTTGAGAGATCTTTATATGATTATGATAAGATGCTCTACTGTTCAAAGAAAGTAAGCATTTGAGGATTAGAAGAATCCCCCTACCCCCAACAACACATGTTATGTATTAAAAGCACACATAATATCTAAAAATAACACTTGTTAGCCAACATTCCAACAGCCTTTGCCGCAGCAATTATATTTAAAGACGTGAAAGAACTACATAAGTGTGTTTACATGTTTAAAAATGATCTATTGTGACTTCTTTCTCGGTCTAATCACCCTTTGCCGATATCCCAATGACCTAGTAAACACCCTCTAAATTTCTAAAGGAAGTCCATAACATTGATCTTGAAGATAAAATGACATTAACCTGTAACCCATGTTGAATTTCTCTAATGACGAATGAAAATAAATTCAAGATTATTGAATAATAAAATAGCTAGTCCAACTCCGAACTAGCCGGGGTTGAATAACCTTCTTCTCTATCCCACCAAGTACAAGCATTATCCGACACCAACAAATAGCAAATCTAATCTTCAAGGGTATATGCATTTCTATCCGTGCTAAGTTTTATAGCATATCAAGAAGAATTTTGACAAAAGAGTTTCACGTACCTTTCTGTTGTGTTTCATCAAGCGGGCTGGTAGTATTATTCCTCCTCTCGTCAACAGTAAGGTCCACTTTAGACAGAGCCGCCACAGATGCTTGAGCTGCGGCTTCTGCAACCTCTGAGCCCACCATGGCTAACAAGAATGCAACCTGAGAAATCTAATAAATGTAAAAAAATTAATATTTGCAAAATAGATACATTGAGATGCATCATGTGGAAGTGATGGAAATGACCCAATCACTGGGAAAGTCCATCATGATCAAATAAAAAGACAAATACCAGCTGATGACAATCAAGGCATGGAAAAGTTGTTTATATATATAAAGGTAATATGTTGATAATTATGTTACTTTGGGACAAAATTGACATGCGTCCAAGGTTGTGATAACCAAAATTGTCAAGGCATCTCATGTTGGTTAGGGTTATCCATTTAGGGTGTGTTTGGTTACGGAATTCAATTCCATGGAGAGACCATTTGTGTTTAAAGACAAATTTGATAAAAAATGTGGTGGACTACTTATCATGAATAGATTGTGATCAAAGGTGGGGGGTTGAACTTCGATGAAATATGATACGAGAATCAAATTTTGTAGGAAGAGTAAGGAGTTGGGACTTTCGTGTTTCATGGAAATTCAATTTTCACCTTTAATCAAAATGTAGAATCCATAATAAGTGTTTTCATCAAATTTGTATTAAACACGAGTGGTCCCCCGTGGATTCCATGGAAATGGATTCGCAACACACACTCCCTTATCATGTAGACACTAGTATACCCACTATCATATAGGATTAGGCAAGTAACCTATACAGATTACAGACCAAAGCAAGCATCATATATACTACTGGTAGATATGGTGATTAACATGGAGAATGTATACAAACTTCCCAAAGGCTCTCTGAAACTTTGGAGGGTATCGAGATGGCATAATAATAATTATTAGAAGAGAAGACACACAGTAAATCAAAGATGAGAAACCACTGAACAAATTAATTTTTCCAGAACCAACTTCATACCTGCGCCATAATAGGGTTGATTGCATCAGAAAATGAGGTCAAATGCCTCTTCTTTGCTAGGGATGACAGAAAAGCATCCTCCTGTTTAGTTTCAGCATCACCATGGTTCTTGGTCTGAGAGTACTTATCAACCTCCTCAGAGTCGGGATGACATACAAACTGTTCTCCAAACGAGCACACATCACCTTGTTCAGCATTGGACTGACACGAATATCTGGGGGGTCTGCAAAAACAATGCTTATCAGATGCTTTTGAAAATTGTAACAAACATCAAGTGTAACTGCAATGCAGACAGACATTCACAGTAAATAAAGTCAATATTGGCTACACCAAGCATATAGAACACGCATCATAAAGAGGGGGGAGATTGGAGGGCGATCTAATTAGGAAGGCAACACCAAATAAGAATGTTCTGATTCATCGATTTGCAATGAACTTTATTAATATACATTGTCAAATGATTGATTTGTGTAGATGCAGTACAATAATAAACATTTGTTTTTACTGTGGTCCACCTAAGCAGCCATGCCACATAATCCATGTCCATAAGCTAAACAATAGGGCAATATTGAGCTTTCAATAAATATGAAATTCATTAGACTCTGCTTGTGACTTTCAAACCCACAACCAATCACAAGAAGTTGTATGAGTACAAGGTGTGTAACTTGCATGAGCTAAGCAAAGACAATGCATGATACTGCAGTGTCATGCTTCATGGTTGTGGCAGGTATGATGACCTTGTGAGATTGTATAAAAATGAGGAAGTACCTCTCTTATATATGCAAGCCAAGATTGAATAAATAAAGCAGCAGAAGATCTTACCACTGAAGGTTTATCTAGTGCATCAGTGACCCATAGAGGCCTTTTGTATTTCTCACGACTAGTAAAAGTTCTAAGTGGGTCCTGCAGTTAAGATACCACAAAATATTCAGTAAATCATTTTAAAAAAACCAGTATATCAGACAAATCCAAGTCTTTGGCGAAAGTTACAAATAAGAATCATCAATATCAAATGCTCATTCTCGATTTGAAAATCTACAAGCAGTTGGCTACTAAGGAGGATTGATGGATGAATTAAAAAATAAATTACATGTGCAAAAAAATACTCAAGGACACTATACAGAACCTTCCAGTATAAGTAAACAAAGCACCCGTTTCTATATATCTTAGAAACGTTTTTTCTTCTTTTCTACACTAGCTTTAATGTCAAACAATTATCGACTGAAAATATTGGATGACTAAAAAAAATTCATTATACATAGAAGTCATGTTTTGAAAAACAGTATATGGAAGTTAGTACCTTGGACCGGACAGTTACTGGTATGTCCTCAAGAACTCTAGCTTTGATGTAACTACTCTCATACTGTAACCTCAGATGACTTGTTACTTGGGACCTGTGTCTATGAAGTGATGTCCAACTTCATAGATTTTCTTCACAAAAAAATTCCAAGTTGCAAACAAAATCTCTGGCAAAACTTTGTTTTATTTTTGTTGTTAGATATATTGGCAAGGCAGACTTGTCCAGCTAGAAAATACATTGTTGATAATTATCACCTATAAATCTTCCCTTTGTCATCTTGTTGTTTTCAACATGTTTAAAATTCTACCCAATTGAACAGTCTTCTCACATTACACAACAACCATATAATTATGTGTAGTTTTCAGAGTGGTACTAGATCTTCCCTAGTCAATGGGGCATTTTGGTTTTCTCAGAACTTGATTTTAATTCAACACTTCATTCAAGGCTGTCAATTTTGAGGGGTTACTGTCATTTCTACATGTAGAACAGTATATTGAAATCAAAATAAACCTCAATTCCACACTTAGGTAGTGATGGAGGTGTAATAAAAAGAAAAATAAAAAAATCCTCTACCATGGAAGATAAGAAAGGACACAAATATGAATGAAAGTTATTGAGACAATCTCTCTGCTGAAGGTAGTTTTTAATCAGAGAAAGAAAGAAGACATTTTATATTTTTGTTTGTTTGTTGAAGAAGATAGAATGCTTACCAAGTGGATGAAATCTCTCGCTGCAATGGCAAGAATGTCTGCACAAGAAACAACTCCAGGGCACTTGCTCTCCACCAAGGACTTAGCCTTCCTTATGCTATCAAACGCTTCCGCCTTTAAGTTCTTGTTATAGTGCGCATCCCTCTCTGCCTGATACGGGTTTCCTGGCCTTGTTGATATCAAAATGGATGCATCGCAACCCTGCAATATAAATTCACAAAAAAAAATTCAGTTTTTTCTTCTGCTAAAATGCATCGTGGCAGACTTATGAACTGACATGCAGATAAAAACGGCATAAAAGCTTGAAACTATGCTACTTCTGTCACAACTGAACCACATGTACAATGTACATTCTAGTTACAGACCCAACAAAATATGCTAACACGAGAGCATAACTATCATCTAGGATGGTAAATTACTTCGACAAAGCAATCATGGAAGAAGAGTCTAATTGTTGCAGGTGCAGAAATTGGTGCATTCATTAATGAGTTTCTGAGTAGTACGTAGCACTTGAGCTACATGTGCATAACACCAAGTTGCAATCATAACACGAAAAAAGTGATCAACTTCTTATTCAAAACCAATTTTTTTCAGAACAATTAACAAACACCACTGAACTCCATCACTACATTCTAGCAGACGTGTTTGTAAAAGTAGCATGCGAAAAATAGCACTCATCCTTTTTCTTTGGTGCAAATATTCCTACTCTAGAAATGGAAGAAAACAAGGTGCTCACTCACTCATTCACACCACTCACAGCACATGCACTGAAGAGGTGCTCTCACATCCATGAGCAGAGAATTACCTGAATGGTCCTGATTGATTGAGATGTTGCATGAAACAAGAAAGACAGAATTGCAGTTGACCAAGTGAGCACCCATTTGGAAAATTTGTTGTTTAGAGCACCCACCACCAACAACAACAAAAGCTGTGAACCCCACATCCCTCTGTGTCGTGATATGTTCTCATGCACCACTTTTGTGTATGACTTGGTTGTGGATCTGAAAATTGCAACCAGAACATATCAATATTCTCAGTGACGGAGTCACAGTTTTATAATGGGGTGCAGAGTAATGAGTCATAGAGGCCTATGAGCCCATAATTACACCTATTCCTAAAAACAATACCACCAACACCTATTACACCTCTGGTTTGAGCTTCTTCATTTACTTCAAGAGCCTCTTCATTTCCTTCAAGAGCTATAATGTTTGTGTACTTACAGAGAAATGGGACCCAAACCAAACCAAGCAATAGAGAGACAGAGAAAGGGGTAATAGAGAAGGAGAAGAAGAAGACCTGGGGTACCTTTTCAATTAACTCCTGCACATAGTTTTCGCCAAAACATCGATGCCCAGCAATAGCATCATAGACTTGGCGAATGAGGGAGACTGGCTTGGTCTTCTAATCACAAAAACAAACAACCCAAACAATATCGAATCACTTTCATACAAAAAAACCCATTAAGCTTTAACAACTAAACAAGAACCCCAAAAAACCAAGGGTACAGATTGATCAATTTTACAAATTGAAATATACCCAAATTCTAATTTTAAACAAAAAGCAATGCACAAAGCATGAAAACAAACATTCAGTGGAGAAAGAACAAGAGAGAGAGAGAGACAAGGACAAAACCTTTAAGCTTTCCACCCCTCTTCAACAACTTCTCCAAAATCTGAAACAAAGAACAACAATTAGAACAAAAATATTATACCCAAATAGTCCTAAAAATATTAAACTTGAAAATAAATAAAGAGAGAAGATCTAACCTTCTTTCCAGCACTGGGTTTGCATCTCTTCCAACATTCCAATTAACCCATTCGATCAAATTACCCAATTTGCGACTTACAGAGAAATGGAACCAAAACAAAACCAAGCAATAGAGAGACAGAGAAAGGGGTAATAGAGAAGGAGAAGAAGAAGACCTGGGGTGCCTTTTCAATTCCTCTGAAATTGGATGAGGATGCGAGAACCCTAGAGGAGAACCGATTGAAGGCTGCGAAGGAGGAGGAGGATCTCGAAGCTCGAATGGCTAGATGGCCAAACCCCATCGCGTTTTGTTGATTGTACAAACACATACACTGCACTGTGTTTTGGTTGTTTGGGTTGCTCGACTTCTCCCTCTCTCTTTCCTTTTCCTTCTCCTTCTCTCTTTCCCTCTCGTTAAAATTTTAGGGTTTTTTTCGCAAAGGGTTGAAAAGGGGGAGATGGAGCGGGAACGCGGGAAGCAATTTTTTTTCGCAAAATTTCGCCCGCGAGAAATCAACTTACTTCTCCACACGTCCACGTGCACTTTTGCAACGGTTTTAAGCCGTGGGTCACTATAACCACGGTTTTTAGCCATGGCAAACACACCAACGGTTTATAACCGTGGCTAAGCCTTTTTTTAGCCACAGTTTTAAGCCGTTGGGCACTATAGCCATGGTATTTAGCCGTGGCAAACACACCAACGGCTTAGAACCGTGGCCACCCCTGTGTAGCTAATCAGGTCTTTTGGTGTAGTGTGGACTTCGTTTGACTTCTAAACCACGGGGACATTAATAATGTAAAATTGTATATGTTTCACTAAACAAACATATTTGGTCGTGCTTAAAGAAAAAAAACTCGTTCGTACGTTGTAGGCTCAATAGGAGGCCAATTTGAATGCAATTCGAGAATACAAGGATTTGAGTGACCAAATAGACTTCGTTTTACTTCAAACAACACGGGGATGTTAATAATGAAAAAATGCATCATGTTTGACTTAATAACAAAGTTTGGTTGTGATTAAATAGGAAGGAACACTTGTTTGTACGATATAGGCTCAATTGGAGGTCAATTTGGTTGCAATTCGAGAATACAGTGATTTGTGTGACCTAATGGAATTATTTTGACTTATAACCATGTTGGTTTGTTAATAATGAAAATTCACCATGTTTGACTAGACAATCAAGTTTGAATGTGCTTCACGAATATGGACAACTCGTTTATACGTTGTAGGCACAATTGGAGGCCAATTTGGGTGCAATACGAGAATACAAGGATTTGAGTGACAAATGGACTACATTGGAGTTATAGCCAGTATGTAAATTAATAATGAAAAATGAAACATGTTTTAAAAAACAAACAATTTTGGTTGTGCTTAACGAAGAAGGAAAACTCGTTTGTACTTTTAATGGATCATTTAGAGGCCAATTTATGTGCAATTCGAGAATACAATCATTTTATTGACCAAATGGACTTCATTTGACTTCTAACCCACAGTTACATTAATAATGTTAAATTTTATATGTTTGACCCAACAAACAAATTGGGTTGCGCTTAAAGAAAAAAAACTCGTTCGTACGTTGCAGGCTCAATTGGAGGCCAATTTAAATATAATTCATGAATACAAGGATTTGAGTGACCAAATAGACTTCATTTTATTTATAACCACATGGGGATGTCAATAATGAAAAATACAACATGTTTGACTTAACAACCAATTTTGGTTGTGATTAAAAAAGAAGGAACACCTGTTTGTACGTTATAGGCTCAATTGCAGGTCAATTTGGTTGCAATTCGAGAATACAACAATTTGTGAAACCTAATGAAATTCTTTTGACTTATAACCATGTCGGTTTGTTAATAATGGAAAATTCACCATGTTTGAGTCAACAATCAAGTTTGAATTTGCTTGTCGAAGATGGACAACTTGTTTATACGTTGTAGGCACAATTGGAGACCAATTTGGGTGCAATAAGAGAATACAAGTATTTGAGTGACAAATGTACTTCGTTGGAGTTATAGTTACGAATGTACCTTAATAAAATAAAAATGTAACATGTTTGAAACAACACAAAAGTTTGGTTTTTCTTAACGAAGAAACAAAACTCGTTCATACTTTGAATGATCTATTCGAGTCCAATTTGGGAGCAATTCGATAATACAATCATTTCACTAACCAAATGGACTTCAATTGACTTCTAACCCATGGGGACATTAATAATGTCAAATTCTATATGTTTGACTCAACAAACAAATTTATTTGTGCTTAACAAAAAAAACTCGTACGTACGTTGTAGGCTCAATTGGAGGCCAATTTGAATGCAATTCAAGAGTACAAGGATTTGGGTGACCAAATAGAGTTCATTTTACTTCTGACCACATGGGGATCTTAATAATGAAAAATCCAACATATTTGAATTAACAACCTAGTTTGGTTGTGATTAAATATGAAGGAAAACTCTCTAGTACATTATAAGTTCAATTGGATGTCAATTTGGTTTCAATTCGAGAATAGAACGATTTGTTTGACCTAAATGACTTCTTTTGACTTCTAACCATGTCGGTTTGTTAATAATAAAAAATGCAATATGTTTGACTCAACAAACAAGTTTTAATGTGCTTAACGAAGATGGACAACTCATTTATACGTTGTAGGCTCAATTGGATGCCAATTTGGGTGCTATCCGAGAATACAAGAATTTGTCAAATTCTGCATGTTTGACTTAACAAACAAATTTGTTGTGATTAAAGAAGAAAAACTCGTTCGTACGTTGTAGGCTCAATTGGAGGCCAATTTGAATACAATTCGAGAATACAACGATTTGAACAATGAAAAATGCAACATGTTTGACTGGACAACCAAGTTTGGTTGTGATTAAATAAGCTCCTTTTTACGTTATACGAGAATAAAACTATTTGTGTGACCTAATTTACTTCTTTTGACTTCTAACCACATCGGTTTGTTAATAATGACAAATGCACCATGTTTGACTCAACAAACAAGTTTGAATGTGCTTAACGAAGATGGACAACTCGTTTATACGTTGTAGGCTTAATTGGAGGCCAATTTCAGTGCTATCCGAGAAAACAAGAATTCGAGTGGCCAAATGGACTTCAATTGACTTTTAACCCACGAGGACATTTTTTTTTCAAACCTCCATAGTGGAGGGGCACCGTTGGAATGCCAGACCGTTATTACTTGTCAAAAAAATGAGTTACAATCTATACGGGGGTACATGACGACTTTACCCGTGACATAACCAAAACAAATTGGGCCGCAGCCGAAACTTGCCACCAAAAATGTTGTTCGAGGCAAAGCCACCAAGGTGGAGCTTGTTGCCAATCTCCATAGATCTACTAGTATCAATCATAGGCTCCACAATCATAAGAATTATGACTCTAACTCCATCATCTTAAGTGCAGGAGTAAGATTTACCCCTCTTTGTCGTACGACGCTTGCCCGGAAGGACTGCCGATTTGACTTTGCTCTGTTGATCCTTATCGGAGTGCGCCCCCAAGTTTATATCATTAATAGCATGGGATTTCGGCCCCAACTCCCATTCCGACGCAACCTCGTCACTATCATCTGCGGCGCTATCAAGTGTATTAGTGATCATAGATTGTTTCTTTAGTCGCAAAACACGGTTCTCCTCAAACAGCTGGATGGCGACCTCATACATCCCGTCCTCGTCGTTCCGTGCTGCTGCGGGCATTGAAGAATTACCTTTTACTGCGGATTGAGCGCGCTTGGCCAGAACCTTTGTCAAACATTTCATCACTTCCGAGTGCGCCGTGGCATCCTCTACTTCCCGTATCATTCCACTCGATATTGTTTGCGTCACTAAAGAATCACCAACGGCAGGCACGTCACGCGCTGCCTGAGGTAGCACGTCCCCTGGGTTGGGGCCGTGAAGAGGCTGGGGCCGTGGACTGGGGGGTCGTGGGCAGGGCGTGCTCGGACGTGGGCTGAGGTCTGACTGCTGTCCTGCTCGAGTCATGGAAGGGCTGGGGTCGTGATCAGGCTGGACCCGAGGAGTCCCTAGAGTAGTGGTCTGACCGAGACCGTGATCTGACGCAGGGCTTGGACTGGTGGTGAGCACATTCTGTTTGGGGCCGTAAGCTGGCTGGGGCGAAGCCACTCCTAATTCCCCTGCTAATGAAGCTCGTGTCTCTGATCCAGGATGCCCCGATTGAGCATCCCCAGTGTCTTCGTGTGGCCTTGCCACAATGTGATGTTCCGGGCGGATATTATCATTTGGCATGTCGTCGGAAAGACCACTCTTGGCCCCTGAGATTATGTCATCTATTGGCTGTGTCGGCTGTTCTTGAGTTCCATTAGCATTTGCAATCTCCGAAGTTGTATATCCCGCCTCTAAAAGGCATTCTTCCGTAGTTTCTGGAACCTGCTCAGCACTAACTAGAACCATGTTCTCACTCTCCTCTACCTCAATGTTTGCAGTGAGCGACTCAAATTTGTTTGACAACACCACCGTACCCGGAACCATGGCCACTGGCCTCTTCTCCCCAACTTCCTCATTAATCTCCTCCCCCTGACTATTCTTTGCACCACTTGGACCTGCTGCAGGATTGAGAGGCTTGGCTTTTTTGATATCGGGGACATATTGTTGCTGGACAGTGTTGGGTTCAACCTTTGGCTTGGTCAGCGTCTCAATACCAAGATCCAGGGCTTTCCCTCCGCCCTTAAGACCCAATTTTTTCCTACAAAACTCCTCTTGGTGCCCTATCAGAGAACAAAAATCACAGTATTTGAAACCAGGGTATTCTATCTTCTGCCAGAAAATCCTATTGTTGGCCCTGTCAATCCAAACTCGGGTTGGTAATTTCTCCGACAAAGTCATCTCCACGCAAACACAGGCAAAGCCCGGGCGTGACAGGCAACGAGTATGATCATCCATCCGCAAAAAACCACCAAAAGAGTTCACAATTGCTTTTAAAATAGGGGGATGAAATAAATGTAAAGGTAAATTAGGCAACTCTACCCATAACGGCACCGAAATCGGGTCCTCCTTCAAACTGAAACCATCATGCCATCGAAAAGCTTTGAACCGAACTCCACGAATCAAAAAGGAGTCTCTCAACAGTACTTTATTTGCTTCCTCCTCAGATTGAAGACGGACTAACACGTGCCGTTGATTTAGTAAACCGAGTGAGAAATCGCCTAAAATGCCCCAAGTTCTGTGAATCGAATCTCGAATATCTGCCAAAGTTGGTCGGTAACTGGAGAATTTTAGGACAATCACGTGTTTTTCCATGAAAGCTTGTCCACGGACTTCATCCGTGGCCGTGATTCCAATTGCTGGGGCCCCCTCTTTGCAGAAACGGGTTCCTTCGACCGGAGTCTCCGCAGTTGCTTCCACCAAAATTTTTCCCAAAATCTGAGCGAAAGAGGGCTTAAAATCCCCATGACCCGGTCCCGTGGGGGGAGGGGTGGAGGCTGGGGCCGTGACCATCACATCCAGTAATCAGTCCGGCTGGCGGCGGCGGATGACGGTTGTCCTGTTGGCTCACCCCGTACCTGTCTCCCGTGCGCCAAAGCCGTCGGGACCAAGCAGAGAAGAGGTGACTCGCGGCCGTGAGGCGTCCAAGCTGCAGCCGGTCGATCTCCAGTCAGAGACAGTTGGATCTCGCGGCCTTGAATCCGATCGAAAACCGCGTCCTTGATGCGTCCAAGCGGCTGCTGTTCTGCAAAAGAGGGTTTTTCTTCAAAAGAGGGTTTTTCTCCAAGCGGCGGCTGTTCTTCATAAGCGAACAGAGCTTGATGGCGGCGGCTGTTCTCGGTATGATCCACGAGGACATTAATAATGTCAAATTCTACATGTTTGACTCTACAAACAAATTTGGTTGTGATTAAAGAAAAAAAAACTCGTTCGTACATTGTAGGCTCAATTGGAGGCCAATTTTAATACAATTAAAAAATACAACGATTTGAGTGACCAAATTGACTTCGCTTTATTTATTACCACATGGGGGTGTTAACAATGAAAAAGGCAACATGTTTGAGTGAACAACCAAGCTTGGTTTTGATTAAATAAGAACGAAAACTCGTTTGTACATTATCGGCTCAATTGGAGGTCAATTTGGTTGCAACCTGAGAATACAACGATTTGTGTGCAATACGATTTGTTTGACTTATAACCACGTTGGTTTTTTAATAATGACAAATGCACCATGTTTGACTCAACAAAAAAGTTTGAATGTTCTTAATGAAGATGGACAACTCGTTTATACGTTGTGGGCACAATTGGAGGCCAATTTGGTTGCAATATGAGAATACAAGGATTTGATAATCCTTAAATGCTTAAATAATCCTTAAATAATCCTTAAATGCTTAAATAATCCTTAAATAATCCTTAATGAAGGGGTGTTATTGGAACGTGGAGAAAAATAATCCTTAAATGCTCTCTCCTCGGCCATTTCAGTGGTCTCACTTGATAATGAGAATGATTCTAGAAGGTCAATGGGGACTTCAAACAACTCTACAGGATCCTCTTTAATTAGTCGACCCCTTGAATCTCGTTCCCAAAGACGCATAAACAAGTCTACACCAAGTGAGGGTTGAAATGTTTGCTAACCTTAAAAAAATTCACGCACAGACTCAAACACAATCAGCAATCAATTGATGCACAAGAAAAAATGCCTCCCTAAGCAATTAGTGTTTTTGAGATTAATTATCTTCTTATCTTTGGGGGACAGATTATTTCTTATGTAATCTTTATGACAGAATAATGGGTGCTACAAGTTGATCCTAGAAGTATACACTTTACACCGCAAAGTTCAAAATCAGTAGGCTAGAGTTTTGTTTCAAAGAAATCGGATTATCGCACAAGAGAAGGAGGTCACAATGGTCCAATTAAGTACTTCCTTGTGCTACCGCTCTGTAAGCCAATGGATGTGAGAACAATGTGATGTTAAATGCACACTTGAGGCTTGTGTTCCTAACCGAAAACTGTTGGTTACACCAATCCTTCTTGTGGATCGTAGCTTACTTATGACTCGGCGTACCGGGTAAATTACCCTTGTGGCAGTGGCCTCTCGGAGTTCATTGAATGATTAAACCCATCGTCACTTTTAGCTTTGGTCAACACAAAAATTATTGGATTTACCTTGGTCTTGGTTGTCTTATGAACACCGAACCTACGAGATGCTCTATCTAACTTGCTAATTGATTTTAATTATGTGAGGCTATTGGTTGCACACAGCTGGAGTGATGAGGTGGGGATATCAAGTCCCACCAGTTTCTATTTAGAAGCTGGGTTTGCTTATTATGAAATACTAAAGTTTAGCATCCATAATTACAGAATTTTAACAACCAATCACACAATTTCAACCAATTACACCAAGCACCCTGGTCGCTAATACATTGCGTGAGACAGCAATACTTACAGTGTGCGTATTCCAATCTGCACAAAAAGTTAGCACAATTCAAAAAAAAAAAAAAAAGTCTGACTTCTCTTTATATGTTTCAATTAGCACAAAAGCACATGCAAATAAATTTACTGGTCTTGGTCTTAGAAGTCGGATTTCTAAATCAAAAAAAAAAAAAAAAAAAAAAAAAATTATTGGGTAATAATTAAAATTGTTTCCCTATAATTTCTTTTGATTTAGAAAATTGTGGGTTTTTTTTTTTATTTTTTTAATTTAAACAAAATGAAAATAGTAAAGTTCAAAAAATTATTACACCGCACACTCGTAAAACGAGGTGAAAATAAAAGTACAACTCTCCTCACAAAATAAAAATAAAAATTTTCTTGATGTTTTTGCAGGATCGTCAAATTTCCTCGAGAAGCGTGTAATCTGCAAAATCAACAGAAAATGAGTGTAAAAAGAACAAAATAAAAATAAAAATAAGAATAAATTTAAATATTTTTTTTTAATTTTTAATTTTTAAGTTGTTTTTGAATTTTTATGATTTTTTTTTTTAGTAAAAATAAATCTTAAATTCAATTACACCACAAAGTCCCCGGCAACGGCGCCAAAAACTTGATGCAGATTAAACTAACCTAAATAAATAGGTTAATTTAACCTAATTTTAAGAACTGCAAGTGCACAGTGTCTAACTGGTAGACAAGGGCAAGTACAGGTCGATCCCACAAGGACTGTGGTTGCAATTAAATTTCAGGGTTTATTTAAACTAATTTAAAATTGGGGTTACAGCAATTAAAATATGTAAACTAAAAATCAAATTAAAAACAAAATAAAAAGTTTTAAATAATATGAGAAAGGAAACCAAGGCATTGAATCCACCACAGGTTCTTTGAGATTTGTGTAATCAAAGATATTGTTTTCAAAATTTAACATGACTAACCTAAAGATTAATCTAAGTTCACAATTGATTTAAGCATAGGTATAAACCCCTAGAATTGCGTGTCTTCTTACAGCACACACAATCACAGGTTTATTTTAACTAATCCTAATCCCTAGCATTGTGTGTCTTCTTACGGCACACACAATCACAGATTCAGATTAATTGATTAAATCAGACTTTTGAATTTCAACAAAGGGTACTTCTAACTACCGACTAGTCTAGATAATTAATCAGGATATAATCGGTGAAAGCAATTTATTAAAAATCATAAATCAAATGTGTTTAACGTTCAAGCATAAAGAAAATAATAAATTTAAATACACAAACTCTAGGAAATCCCGTGGTTTCATCGTAGCCTTGGCGAATGGTTTAGCTGGTCATGGTGGCGGTGGGCACAACGTCAATGGAGGTGGAAATCATCTCTGCACGGACGCGAATCCCGAGAAAACTGGCCAAAAGCACTCTGTGGTGGCTCTTACAGATAGCTGGGGTGTGAATAGCTAAATAACAAAATAAACCAATTCCCGCCTCTGCTACAGTAGCGCTACAGTGCTGCTACAGTACCTATCGCTCCGGTCGTCTTCTCCAGCGCGACAGTGGCTCTCGCGGTGGTTTTCTTTGCTCCTCGCGACCTCCCTCGACCTCAGAGTGATGCTAGTACCTGCAAAAGACCAGAAAAGGTGAAGAAAACCATGAAAAAAATAGCAATTGAAACATAGAGAAACAGGGAAGAAACTCCCTGTTTTCGCGACTGTTCCGGCCTGATTCTCGCGGCTTCGCGGCTTCCTTCGTCCTTAAAGTGATCCTAGAACCTGCAAAGAAGAACGAAGTGAAGAAAATACAAATAAAATTGCAAATTCAGCGAAGAAATCGCGGCTGTTTCTGCTCGGTTGCGAACTCTGGCGGAGGTGGTGGTTGCGGTGTTTCTTGGTCTGGGCGTGATTATGGTTGCGAGATAAGGAACTCCAGACGACCAGAGGCCGAGAGAGGGGAGGAGCAAGCTCTGTTGCGAGATGAGACAGAGTCGTGGTGCGGCTCTGTTCTACGGCGAGGGTGGCGCTCTGTCGCGGCTGGTTCGTGGCCTGTTGTGGTGGTGGGACTCGTGCGGAGATGGTGGCGGTTGTGTAGACAGGGGAGAGGAGCAGTGAGTGGTGGCGATGGAAAAGTTGACGTGAAACAGGGTTGTCACACCCCTGTTTCACGGTGGTGACAGTGGTGGCTTGTGGAGCTCGGTGGTGGCGATGGCGAGGTGACTGTGGTGGCGAGGGTGTGGTGACTACTGAGTGAGTGGAGTGAGTGAGAGATGGATGAGTGGAAGAGGGATAGGTGGTGGTGATGAGGGTGAGGTGAATTTGAGAGAAAGTGGATTATTTTTTCTTCCTAATTTGCTTCTTTTCCCTTCTCTTTTTCTCCCCCTTTTCTCACCCCATTATCCTCTATTTATAGAAAATAGCCAAGATGAATAGGGATGAGATGAGGGGTAGATTCATCAATGAGGGTAGGATTGGGTTTGGTTTTAGGTTATGGATTAGGTTATGGATGAGGTTTAGGTTATGAATTAGGTTTCAAGGTTTAGGTTTGTGGGTTTTAGGTTTCAAGGTTTAGGTTTGTGGATTTTTAGGTTGTGAGCTAGGTGTTGGGTGTAGGTTTGTGGATTTTAGGTTAAGAGTTAGGTGTTGGGTGTAGGTTTGTGTTTTGTTTGATACCACCATTGAAATTGCCTAATTGTCGTTTGTGACTGCTTAATATGGATTTATCGTTTAAGCTCAAATTCCTGCAAAGATATTAAAACGAAATAATTACTATAAAATATAATAATCGAAACACTAACATGTACAAATTAAGGGATATATTCTGTAATAATTATGTGAATATCACATTTTTGTTGTTATTGGAGGTGTGTGTGGCGAGAAAGGATTGGAAAAAGAGAATAGGCAAAGAGAGAAACTGCTGTGGTGGTCGGTGCTATGTGTGGCAGTGTCTTGAGGCGATTAGGATTGAGTTGTTGGTATGAAGGGGATGGTGATGGGGTTTGTGAGCGAGAGCTTAGCTGAGGGGGACTGTGGCTGGTCGATCGGTTGACTGATGTGTGTAACGAAGGTGGGAATGGTGTTGATGGATGATTATTGTGTGGTATTGAGAGAGATATAAAGGTTGTTGGCTTGCGAAGGAAATGTGAGGATGGGGTCGTGCGGATGTAAAGGCCGACAAGTAATGGCGAAAAAGGGGATTGCGTCTGGCATGGTGTGTGATGGAGGCCGATGGCTATCTTTTGCGAGCGTGTATTTTTTTTTTTTCATATGTTATCTTTAGGGTTCCCGATTCTTTTATACTTCCTTACACCACCAATTGTTCATAATTCAATCCAATTTGCATCTTTCAACTTATTTTTGGAATTCTACTATTAGTAACCTTCAAAGACACAAAAACACTAATTATTATCAAATTTAACTAGCTGATAAAAATAAACAAATAGGGTAGTAGAATTGCATAAATATGCTCTTATCAGCAGTCATTCTCGAAGAATCCACAAAATAGTGAAGAAACAGATTTGTTGTGATATTATTATTATTATTATTATTATTATTATTATTATTATATATATTTTTTTATGGAATACATTATCCACATGCTTGAAACTATGAAATTTTATGAGCATTCCAATAAATGACTAGAGTATAATCAGAAGTAGTTTCGCAAAGCCACCATGGCATCTCTGATATGCAGCCGATTCGGAGTATATGTGGAAAAATGAAAGAAGAAGACAATTTGTCATAATCTTTGCTTTCCTATTAATAAACAATGATCACAACACTTTCTCAAGAACAAACTCATGGAGATGCTATTTTCATTGATGCCTAAAACCTACATATAATGACACTATATCTATGCTAAACAAGTCCAACCAAAAAAGGAAAAAAACTATTGCTAATAGGAAAGTATTTTTATATTACTTTCCTTATCCCTCAAAAGTGAACTTTCTTGTTTTAACTAAATAAGGAAAACTTATTCCCAATAGAAAAATATTTTAATAGTACCTCACTTTTCCCATTAGGATTACTTTATTGTTTTAACCAAACAAAGAAAACTTACTCTTAAAAGAAAAGTACGCTCATATTACTCTCCTTTTTCCTAAAGAACTTTTTTTTGAAAAAAAACTAAACAAGGAAACATACTTCTAATACGAAAGATATATCCATATTACTTTCCTTGTCCCATAAAGAGAGTTTATTTATTTCAAGAAGAGAACGATATTATATACCTTCTAAATTTTGCCCCATACCTCAAGTTCCCATAAATAGGATACTACTGTATCAATCTCTTTGAACATCTCCAATTAGGGGTGGGCACGGTTCGGATCGGTTCCAAATTTGGAGGAACCTAACTCGAACTGTTTCAAATTAACGGATCCGGTCCAGTCCCGTCCGGATCCCTGATTTTTAACATTGGAACCGAACCTAACTCAAACCGTTTGAAACGGTCCGGTTTCACGGTTCCAATTGAATCAAGAACAGAAATAATTGCCTAAAAAAACAGAAAAATAAATTTGTTAAACAAATCCATCATCTATCCATAATAAACAGATCATACAAATCCATCATATAGATCATACAAAAGAGATCCATCATCGATAAACTCAGATACAGATTCATCAACGATCCATCACTCCAAACAGATTCATCATCTAATCTCACCTAATCTGTTTGATCGATCATCCAAACAGATTCATCGCTCCAAACAGATCCATCACTCCAAACAGATCCATCCAAACAGATTCATCACTCCAAACAGATTTAACCCTGTACTGTACTTGTGCAATAGACATGGACATGAACTTGAAGAAATTAGCAATATCAGTAAGTAATAGATAGATAATACAAGTTAAATAGTACTCACACCCCAATTAGGTGGTCGTGGTGGAACATCAAGCTTCAAAATTTTTGCCTCAATTGCTTTCTTGGCCATGTAATATGGCATGTTTCTCACAATGACCGGATCATCTCGTGCACGAACTGGATTTATCGATATGAGTGCCTGAAAAGGAAAAAAATGCATTTAGAGCAAGAACTGAGAACAGTGTAATCCACTTCTGGAAGATGAGAAAGAAAGAAAAAATTGAAATTGGAAGTCAGTCTAGTGCTGAACTTTCTCTTAGATAGCAAACATATCCAAATAGATCCAAACACCTCCTCTCGAGACAGAGACAGAGAGAGAGAGAGGAGGTTGCTTCTTCTTCTCGAGACAGAGTCGCTTCTTCTTCTCGAGACAGAGACTCGAGAGAGAGAGAAGCTCGCTGCTACTTCTTCTTCCCGTGCTGCGTGCTGTTGCTTCTTCTTCTCGAGATAGAGACTTGAGAGAGAGAGGAGCTCGCTGCTACTTCTTCTTCTCGGGCTGCTCCTGCTGCTTCTTGACTTGACAGACATAGACTCGAGAGAGAGAGGAGAGGGAAACAGAGACAGAGAGAGGGGGTTTTGGACTGATTCCATACGTCTCCTCCTCTTCTTTTTTCCTTCTGCTCTATCATCTCAAAGTCAGAGACAGAGACATTAAAACATATATTTAAGTTTTTATTAAATGCAATTTGAAAAGGGTCCAATCCGGACCGTTTCGTTTTAAAAAACAGGAACCGGACCGTTTTATAATGGATCCGGACCGATCCGAACCGTATCAAAAAATTCAAAATTAAAATCCGAACCGTTTTGAGCAAAACGGCCCGATTCGGTTTGAACCCGCGGATCCTCGACCCGTTTGCCCACTTTGCCCACCCCTATCTCCAATGGGCAAACTCAAAAAATGAAATATAATGTTGTTTGAGCTTTGAGAGTGAATTTCCATGCTCCAATGAAAATCCAAAACTCAATGGATTTGAGGATTCAATCAAAATAATTGTTAAAAAGGTATGAACAAGAATAGATTTTGGTGAAGCTAGGCAGTTCTATGCGCGTAATAATATTTTGCGTGCCTAGTCAAAATACTTGACCCTCTATCCAATAGAAAATAGTATTGAAACAAGCATTTGTCCCTAGAAAATTACTGTGGCCATTTTCTTTGAGATTTTGTTGATTGGCCCGTTAGAGTATACACTCCTTAGCCTTAAATTGGTCCATTGGAGATGTGGATAGCTCAACCTCAAACTCAAAAGGGTGGACTCATTTGAAGTCGAGGGTGGGTGTGGTCTAGTGAGTCATCTAACAAAAAAACTTTTTAAAATGTTAAAAACATTTTGGGTGGGGAAAATAACCATTTTTGGTACTAATTGCATGTTAGATGTTTTGACAAAGAGGGTCAAAAAAGTCATTTTGGCTAGACGCTCAAGACTGGCTTGAGCCCTCAAAACTATTTGGAATGTCTAGCTCGTGCCCATATGAACCAAGTCCATACCTTATTTCAAAGATGATTGGAATGAAACTTCAAATCCATTTAGCTTCGGGTCATTATTGGGGCAAATGGTGTTATGGTCTAGTGGTTAGGGCTGTGCGGGTTTTTCCCCACGTCCTAAGTTCGAGACCCACCTGCGACATGGTTTTTTTTTTATGGTTGTTGACCTGTAAGTCGCACGTGGTTGATAGGTTGAGATCCTTAAAAATCGCTTACCAAAAAATAAAAAAAATGCCCATGGGGCAGGTCATAAAAATTCCGCATACCCATGGGTGCCCCTGGATTTCTTAAAAAAAAAATTTGTAGGCAAAGCAGGCAGCGAAGTGTTGTTGCTTCATCATCAAATAGAACAGGATAACTTGTGCTCTCCTGGTGGGCGATTAATTACTTTTCTCTCAGTTTCCCCTTTCACTTCTCTTAAAATGTCAAATTCTTCCAAATGTTCTTCGATAATTCACAACCTCTCTACACAATTTCCGTGTAGCACTTGAGAAACCCTAGTTTTCTCAACGAGTAAAGCTTTAATTGTTGATTTTCGCCGTTGTTAATGAGAGAAATTGAAGAATTAGAGCTCAAACATTAGCTCAGTTTCAAAATTTTCGATGAAATGTAAGATTCTCAACTGCATTAATGACACTTGTTGATTTTATTCTGAACCCTAAAACCCTAGCTTCTTGTCAACAAAGATCTAGGGTTTTGGAACTAATGTTGAAATCTTTTTCGTTTCTCAGGTTCTCCACGGAAGTCTTGTTTTTGCTGCAATTTTGATATCTACCATTTTTTAGACAGGTAACTTATTGCAAATTTGGATCCCCCCATGTATCAAAATTTTGTGCATTTAAGTTAAATGACGAAAATTTGATGTTTTGCTAAGAATTTGACCTTCAAACATGCTTCATTTTTACGTTTTACAAGCTTCATTCATCTCGTTTCATGCTTTTCACCCGTCAGTATGAGTAGTAGATGATAGATTAGCTTGATTAAAGTCTCTCCTTTTTTTTTTTTTTTTATACCCACCGGCAGCACGCTTGCAGATTTTTATTTTTCGGAAATTTTGTAAGTCCGCGGGACTATATTTAAAGCAATATGGGTAAGAACAAGAGAAAGCCAAATAATTTTAGGAAGCAGCCAAACTTTCAGTTTGATGATAGAGGGGGGAGTTTCAAAAGGAGCTAAAGGTTTAACTCTGGCTATGAAGAAAGTGCTGGGAATCCTCGTGATGCCGAAACCATTTATCGTCTAGAAAGATTGGTGGTGTTATTGGGAAAGGTGGAGACATCATCAAATCCCTTAGAGATGAGACTGGTGCAAAGATTAAAGTTGGTGAAACAATTCCTGGAACAGATGAGAGAGTAGTTATTATATTTCGCTCGTCAACCAAAAAACCTAGGACATACAACAATAATAATAATCCTGACGATGAAGAACAACCTACAAATCCGGAGAATGATGATCCTAGAGAAAATGAACAGCCACCTCATTGTTCTGCTCAAGACGCCCTCTTGAAAGTTCATCAGAAGATTGCTGAGGAAGAAGATCTATATGGGGGCATATTACAAGATCAAAGAACTGAAGACGCGATAGTCACTGCACGATTTCTTGTTCCAAACAATCAAGTTGGGTGCCTTCTAGGCAAGGGCGGACACGTAATTAAGAAATTGCGAGATGATACCGGTGCAAATATTCGTATTTTGGCTGCAGACCACCTTCCTGCTTGTGCTATGACCACTGATGAGCTAGTGCAGGTATATCATAATGTATCTTCCATGTTTTCCTTTATTATGCTTTGGTGCTCTTGTGGCTATAGTTAAAACTTGTTGGAAAATTTCAAGAAGGTCATTTGGTTAGGTGTTTTAGTATAGTTTTCTATGCGTTGAGATAAACCATTGAGCATATGTTTGTAAACTCTGAGGTATTCAAGAGCAATGAAGGACATCTAATAAAAGATCATAAATAAAAGAGATCTAGGAAATGTAATGTCTTCAGCTAGATATTTGCTAAGAATTTTAGCTTGTATTTTTTTTCCTTTTAGCATATTGAATTTAGTGCTGCTGTTTTTCAGCTAGGAATTCATAATATGGAAGACTTTGCAACTATCTGAAATTAATCAAGTTTTGTAAATTATTGTAGGAATTAATCCAAACAACTGTATTTTTAATGATGTCATGGTTGTTTTCACTTGGGAAAGAATTATTCAAAGTATCTACTGTTCTACTTAATTGAATGGTGATGGTTAGAATTTTAATAATCATCTCTTTTATTTATTTATTTATTTTTATGTTAGTTATGGTTCTGGTCTTGTGCCAAGGAATTATCATAAGTTCATAATATATAGAATTCACGTCTTCTTTCCTTGATATTCTTATAAAAATAAAAGTAAAATAACTAAAATTACTCATGTTTAGTGTGCGAGAGCCTGAGTTTTAGTCAGTCATGACCTTTTCACCCTTGATAGAGTCTAATTTGGAAGGTGCTTTTTAGATATCCGGGGCTCCAGCTATTGCAAAGCGTGCTCTATATGAAGTTTCAACTCCTCATTTTTTATGTAAGGTGATGCAGATACAGAAGATACTAGGATTCACGTTGAAGATGCTAGGATCCGATGAATACGTGATTCTTGTGACATCTTTCGATGTAAATTTCCATGAAATATGTTCATTATTTGATGTTTAACATTTTGCTTTTCCTTATTTTATAATCATAGCTAATATGTACATTTTTCCTATATCACTTGTTTGTTAAGGATGCACAGATATGGACACGACACATCGATTCAACAATTTTTAAAAAACTTGGACTCGGGGACATGTCGACATGTCATACTATTTTTTTAATGTCATATAAATATAAATAATAATCTTATAAAATGCCTTCCTGGAGTGTCTTGAAGAAGATGACATTGTTGCAAAAAAAAATTAAAGTAGAGAAAAAGTATAGTAGAGAAAGTAAAAGGGAGAAGAAGCAAATGAGAGAAAATAAGAAGCAAAGATTAAGAAGAAGTGATTTAGTGGTTTTTCCCCTATTTTTCTTATATCGCAATCAAAATAGTCATTAACTTCAGATGGATCAACAACTATTTTATTACGTGGTTATTTGCAAACATCTAAAAGTAAAAAATAAAACAAAGTTAGTTTTCGAGTCTTGACCGTGTCCTGACTAAGTTTTGGATGTATTGGAGGCGTGTCCTACACATTGACCACATTGACCATGTGTCTGACGTTTGCCGACATATTGACCAAGTGTCCGACGCGTGTCGAGCGAGTGTCGTGTGTCGGATACGTGTTGGACACGGATACGGTAAGTTTTCGAAGAGTTTGTCCTTCCTTGTTGTTTATTAATGCCTCCTTATTTAAATCTATAATCTTGATCTTGACTACAGTACTAACTTATAATCTTGATCCTGACTACAGTACTAACTGGTGTCCACAATGATCTATTTTCAGGCACCATGGGATCCTAAATCTCCAACTATTGAGGCAATACTTCAGATTCAGTTCCGGAAACAGTAAAGAAGGTGTGATCACCATAAGGTTACTTGTACCATCAAGTAAAGTTGGCTGCCTTCTTGGACAGGGAGGTCATATAATTAATGAGATGAGAAAGCAAACACAAGCTGACATAAGTAATGTCTGATGATGGTAAACCCAATTTTGCACCTCCGGATGAAGAGCTTGTGCAGGGGTTCTAATAGTGTTAATTTATAGAAAATATATTTCCATTTTGACTGTATGACATGGTACTGCATATTCTTTTCCATTTTTCAAAATTGATTCTTTAGTCTTTTACATAGATACATGGAAACATAGATGTTGCTAGATATGCCCTGACGGAAATAGCATCAAGATTGAGAGTGAGAAGTCTTGAAGTGATCAGTGCTGCAGTTGAACTTGGTCCTATGGGTCCTTTCCAAAGATTTGGTCCTCCTGAAAGTTTCCTACTGAGAGGACTACCACCACCTGGTATGATAGGAGCAGGAAGCTCTGGTGGTTACGAACATGCAAAGGTACTTTCTTTTCTTTCTATTGGACATTCAACCTTCTATAATGTTTTGTAAGATTAAGTAGATAACAATGTTCCGACATTTCTATTAATACTTTCTCCTTGGTTAGCCCTTACACGGTTGCTTATTGCTTATTCGTACAGACGTGCAGGTATATATACTTTTTGTTAATTTAATTTAATTTAATTTTACATTGTTATTCTCTTCTAGTATCTAACTTGGAAAAAAGGTTCTCGTTTACCTGCTAAATAACATGGGGTGCTCCCACCACTACTTCAAAATTCTCCTTGTTTGCTCTCATGGTATAGAGTGCATAACACTGTGCATCTTGTGATGTAAAGTAGCTCTAATAGATTTTGTTTTCTATCAGACAAGCCAAAAATAAAAAAATATATTCAAGAGAAAGAAAAGGCTCTACAAAAGACTAACTCATGCCAAAAAGAACAAACATACCAACAAACTGTTTAATAAACATGACCATCTTAAACTGTCTAAACAAATTTGAGGAGACCTTGACAACTTTTGCCCAAACCCACAGAAGCGATTTACTTTTTAGAACCAACTCAATTGGCCTAGCTTTCTCCTAAACTGGAAATCTGCAAGGAATAATTCCCGTCTATGTTTTATAATGACTGCAGAGAACACATGCATGTACTCATCTGCATACCCTCTCCTGAAGGTTATTGCAAGCTAGAGTTTTGCCGTGAAATGGCAGTCCACAAAAGAAAAGAAAAACTCGGGGTGGGAACTTTAGCAATCCACTCTCAGGAACTGTAAAACCGATTATGCCTTGTTGATGCAATGCAATGGTAGGACTTGACGTAGAATGGACCTGACTTCTGCCAAATCTGCACGTCCTCATTCTCTTCCATTTTCTGTGAGTGCAACAAACATAACAGCACGTTGACCTCATTCAGCTCCCAGCCATTCATTCTTCTACAAGATCTAATTTCCATCCCTCGTGCATATTAGAAACCTCAAACTCTGAACAGTGGCTTTCTTTCTTTTCGCGATGTTTGAGATGTGTAGAAATTCTAAATTTCAATGGCCTGTCCTTTTACTGGCAACCATCCAAAAAGTTGATCTTCCGAATACCAACCCATCTGCACTTGTTCATACTAAATATTGTGAGCAAGCTGTATCCTCCATAACCATTTCCAAGCAAACCCATGTTACACGTTTTTTTTCTCCTCACCTCTCGCCCTTCTTCCACAGATTTACACACTTGCTCAAGTTAGGATCTTATGTTTTTTTGCCTTTCGACTATGCCCCAAAGAAATTCCAGGTATCTTTATACTTGGCTGGCAATTAAAAACATAATAATTATAAAAGAATTACAGATATGCATCATCATGAGGCTCATCATGGATATGGGGACACCTTAAAAGTTGACTAGATTAGCACCTATCATGTGGCTTTTGACAATGTTTCCATAGTGAAAGCCTTAATTCTTTCGAGCACTTCGTCCTGCATGTGTTTGTTTTTGAACTTCCCCCCTCAGACCCAAATATTTGCGAAGAAGATTTGAATACTTTATGTACCAAAGTTTCTGCAAATGAATCAATCTTATCAAATTTCCTATTTTCCAAGCTGTAAAAAGCACTGAGATTTGACAGCATTCGCTTTCAAACCCAATATGCCTTCAACCCACAAATGACATACCTTAACGCCGAGCCATTTATGTACAAAAGCGAAAGAGATTTAGAAGGTACTTCTTTATGCAGCTTCATAGACAGTATGGAAGGAACATAGTAACAATAGCAGGATATTTACTGACAAGATGGAGGTTCTCATAACTCTTTGGGAATCGGTGTCTCGTTTGTCATCTTTTAAGGGAATATTCTTTGAGAACTTAATTGTTAATTGAGTTGATTTCGTCTCAGGACCTCAACACCTTAAGGTTACCGTATTGTAATAAGTGTTAAGGTTACCATATTTGTAATACCACGAGTTGCTCAATAAAATTTTGACCTTAAAAGAAAGCGAGTTGTCATGTGTATCTGACGGTTTGTCTCGATGCCCCTATTTTATTTTTTAGCTTTTGCTTTATTTACACACCTCCCTCCATCCCGCTATGAATTTAATCTAAACTAAACTAAATTATTACCAAGAGATGACGATTACTCGTGTTGACGATTGAGGACTTTGTATGAAGGATTCCTATTGTAAATTTTTTGATATAGGATTTTTTTTTTGATTTTTAAATGCAATGTTTTCAAATATGGTATAATAATTGCAACCATTTTTGAAATATCTACTCACACTCACACATTTTTTAATTTATTAATGAATGCTCCTTAGAGAGAAAATTTCACCACTAACTGGGTTTTTATTGATAAAAAATGGGTATTCGTGAAAAAAAAATGGTAAGTAGGTGATACAATTTTAGGTTAGTGTAACAAATTCAAAATATCCCAAAATGTCGGTGCAACAAAGAAATGGTGCAATCGAGTCAAATACTTGAGTACCCATAGCAACTCCCCAAAAAATGAGGCTCAAGTACAACTCAAAAGCAACAAGGCCTTACGCCTCAGTTTTTTTGTTTAAATGCATATGATAGTAAAATGCTTCAAATACAAAATAATAGCTACTCAATGAAAATAAGATAAAAGCTTGATGAAAAATAATTACTTAAGGCGTCTAGTAGTTGATAAAAAATGAATGGGTGCGGGTGTTTTTCTCAAGGAATTTTGTTGATATTTGTAGATACAAATGGGTTGTTCCCAAGACCGTCCTTGGTTGAATAGTCATTTATTTTGGGCAATTTGATTGCTAAGTCAAGGTGTTAAGGTGAGATCGAAGCTAGGACCCCTCACGCTTAAAAAAAAAAAGTAAGTTCTTTACTTCAGTGAAGCGACTGGTATATAACATATACATGTGTATATTCTGTAGAATTCATAAGCCAATGAACAACCGTTTGAGTCTTTAGGGAGCAAGCTATTAAGCAAACTGCAGTAGTTGCGCTCAATATGCGGGATTTTTGTTCACCTTCTTGCTCATCTCTCTGTTCACCTTCTTGCTCATTTCTGGCCCACCCAAAGAAATTTTCCCTTCCTCGTCTCTAGGTACTTCACTTTCCAACTTTGCATTTTGGAAGTTAGTATTTCTATGGGAGGATAGCCTTGGAAACCAATCCAGGAACCTCTAACGGCAAGGGAAGCCATATTCTTTTTTACTTAATAAGCTCCTTTTTTGCATGTGCTCTACTGTATCGGCATCTGACATTCATACGGATTCCCTCTTCGAGAGCCTGCGTCCCGGGCGTGGGTGAACTAAACATGAGTCGCCTAAAGGGTGGGATATTTCCAAAAAGTGAAGCGCAAATGGGTGTCCTAGGACTCCGCAAGAATGTTGGATACCAATGAAGAACCAGAAAAGAATGAGAGAAAAGAAAGGAAACAAGTAACTACAGGAAACACTGTGGATTCTCGGTGGACTGCTGAAATTGACTGCGAAAATGAGTCTTTGGTTCCCGGGAAATTCCTTCCAAGTAACTGATTGATTATTAATTCTTTGACCCGAAAGGTCGACTCCTTTTGTTAGGGATTTCTTTCCCTTTGGATTGGGCTTAGAACAAGACCCATCAGTGAATAAAATCACATCTTCATGACAAGAGGTGTACATTGTTAAAATGCGTAGCAAAATATAAAATAATAAAATGTTCACTACATTATAATGTAGTTTACCTACTTATTTAAAATTTCATAAATATTATAGACTTCTTAAAAGTTCTCTTCTAGCCCTGAAGTGAAACTTGACGCTCTTCTATATTCTTCAAATTGGGCGTAACACACACACATATATATGTTATTATTTAATATATAATTGTAACTAGCACATTGTCTCGTAACTGAGAACTTAAATTATATTCATAAAGTTTGTCCTACAAATAAGCTGCCCATGCTTGTCTGAGTAGCTTGGCTTTCATCACAAAAGCAACCTATTTGTAGTGCGTTTACATTTGATACAAATACGGGCTGTATCCGTACATTTATGTTTGACACTTCAGGCCAAAAAAAAAAAAAAAGACAGTGCGGATACACTGACACGTGTGTACATTTTTAATATTATTACTACTTTTCAACAATACGTTGTGAATTACTAGTCATTCATTATATATATATTGCTACTCATGTATGCCAATTTGCCATAATTAGTATTGAATTGTAATCTAAGCTTGGAGTTTCCAATGGGAGTTGTCAACACCTTTTTTTTTTTTTTGGTAGAAATAGTGTCGTTGTACATGAGTCTTATTTGAGAAATGACTCACAGAAGTATACACAAAAAATTGTTTCATTTATATTGGTTTCTATGATTGAAGTTGTTGCGAACTAATTTATATCCGGTTTAATCTTTGAAGGGTGTGGCATGGATACGGACCTCCACCGGCTGGTACTAGGTAAGCTAGCACTGTCACTGTTTCAACATGATCCATTAAACTTTCGTCTTTTGATAATGATTTTCTATCTTTGTGTACAAGATCCCAACTTTAACAGCTCGATGGCGGTTAAGATTCCGAATGTTGCAGCCAATTCTGTTCTTGGAGTAGGTGGAAGCAACATTTCCAATATTGGTCAGGTAAGTCAATTATTTGCTAAAAGTGAAGCGAGCTTGTTTCTCCAACTGTTACCCGATGCAGGTTTATCCCTTTCTTGGTGTGTTGTTTTTTCAGTTCCACATTCTCTTTGTATAGTTTATGCAAGTGCTTTTTTATAACGTTTGGCACCTAGGGACACAATTTCTTAAACTCATGTATGCACACACGCCTATTTCACCCACTTAGATATTTCAAACTAAGTTGGTTTTTCGTAGGGAGATCATCCCCACAAAATGAATCACGTATCGCGAGGGGATGGAGGGTCCTCCCTCGCTGGTTTCCTCGACAATTAGAATTGGGGATCTCTGATAGAGTTTGAAATTTCAAAAAGTTACAATTTTTTTGCGAAGATGATCTACTTATTTACGAGATCATCCCCACAATAACTCAACTTTGAAATTTCTAAGTTGGTGAAATAGGTGCACTTACATATACATGTTTGAAAAATCCCTGGGTCCGACCCTTTTGCATAATGTCCCCATATTTTAATTTATTTTACTCTCCAGACATGTATGCAAAGTTTGTTTCCATTTCTTAGTGTTTTGTTGACCTATAGGTTACACTTCCCTGCATGTACTTTCTTTGGGTTCACTTAGTTGTAAACTATAGTACACAAAATGATTTGGCCAAAATATATAATCAAATTACTAATTTACCCTTAAAAATATTAATCTTTTTTTTTCACAATTTTAATACCTAGAAACCCTTGAATTTGCAAGCTCAACACCTCCAATTGATCCATTGAGAAACGAAAGGAAGAACAAAGGTTCTTAACAAACTTCAATTCTGTTGAAGCACAATAGTTTTGTCGTAAAGAACTAAAAAAAAGATCTATCTTTCTATGCCCCAATCTACGCACCTCGGATTGGAAATGGGCCAGGTCGGACTGGTTTCAGCCAGACCATACGTGTTGGCGACTAGGTAAGTCAAACCCGAAACATACGTGTTTATTTATCGGGCCTTTCTACAAAACCCAAACCCAACCCTTCTATAAACGGATAGCTCGGCCTAGCCCACATGATCCATTTATGTGAAATAAATTTTATTTTATTTTAATAAATCATATAATCAATGAATGTTTCTTCTAATCAGAATATGTTTGATTTAGTAGCTATTATAGATTCATATATTCCAATATATTTTGAAAAATATTTACTTGAATGTAGTTTTAAATCAACTATTTCTTAATTTGTAAAGATTACATGATTAATAATTTGGTCGACTTCAAATCATTTTTTAATTTACAAAAATAACAAGAAATATAATATATACCAAATTTGTTGCTCACGAACGGGTGGGCGGCTTGGGCCAAATTGCCAACCCTATACGCACCCACCCAATTTCTGTTCTTTTTCATGCTCCTAGTTGTTTCTTGCAATAATTGTTGCAATTTTGTATTAATGAGTGTTAGGAGGAGAATTAATTTTTTTTACTCTTGTTTTAATTTTATCTTTTTCTTTTAAAATATTTTATGTTATTCGGGATTTGATATATACCCACATTAACCAAGCACATTTTATCCTACTTTTGGCTTCCTAAGTGAAAAGTCAGCTTTATACGGCTTATAAAACTCCTTTCTTGTGATTTGAGTTGCAAACTTAACTGGAAAGCAATTGGAATTGCACACTAATTGGCAAGCACCGGTTATCACTCAAGCCTATTACTTAATTTGCAGTTTTATTTTTAATTATATTCAGTCACATCCATCATTAAAGAAATTTTTTTATATCTTTTTTACATGTAGATATCAGGAGCACAAGTAAAATTAAACAATCAGTCTGGTAGTTCTGAATGCATTGTGGATATCCATGGGTCTTCTGAGCAAATGCATGCAGCACAGAATCCCTTCAATCCTTAATAAGTTCTGCTGTACAGAGCTATAACACAGAGCAACCACAAGTCCCCCATAGTTCTGCTAGGCGGAACTTTAATGCACATCGACAGCCAACTCCTTATGCTTCTGCTATACAGAATTCAAACCCGCAGCAACACCGCCCATATACTTCAGTGCCAAACGTCAATGCACAACACCAACAAAACCCTTATCTTTCTGCTCAGAACTTCAACATACAGCAACAGCGAAGTCCTCATGCCTCTTCTGTTCAAAACTATCACAATCACAAGCAAAGCCCCTATGCTTCTGCTCTACAGAACCTTGATCAGCAACAACAACAAAACTCGTATGCTTCTGCCATACAGAACTTTGAATCGCACCAACAGAAAAAACCATATGCATCAGCTGTGCAGAACTTTGAATCTCACCAACAGGAAACCCCCTATGTTACTGTTACACATTCATGACAACAGCTAGATCCCTATGCTTTCACGACAAGTTGAAAGCAAATTTGGAGAGAGTGATGATAGATGTGTGATGAACTGATGACGATGACACATTGAGATTGATAACTTTTAGATGTACCAGGCGGGCCAACCCATGGAGCAGCGGGATTTGGGAGTAAGCTATTCTTTTAGCAGAATCTCCTTCAATCCTTAATAAGTTATGCTGTACAGAGCTATAACACAGAACAACCACAAGTCTCCCATAGTTCTGCTGGACGGAACTTTAATGCACATTGACAGCCAACTCCTATGCTTCTGCTATGCAAAATTCAAACCCGCAGCAACAACGCCCATATACTTCAGTGTCAAACGTCAATGCACAACACCAACAAAGCCCCCATCTTTCTGCACAGAACTTCAATATACAGCAACAGCGAAGTCCTCATGCCTCTGTTGTTCAAAACTATCACAAACACAAGCAAAGCCCCTATGCTTCTGCTGTGCAGACCCTTGGTCAGCAACAAAAACAAACTTATAGGCTTCTGCCATGCAGAACTTTGAATTGCACCAACAGAAAAAACCATATGCATCAGCTGTGCAGATCTTTGAATCTCACCAACCCCTATTTTACTGTTACACATTCATGACAACAGCAAGATCCCTCTGCTTTTGCTGCACACAGCTTCGATTCACAGCAACAGCAAAATGCGTACGCTTCTACACAGAATTTTGATTCACAGCAACAGCTAAATGCTTATGCTGCACTGAACTTTGATTCACAGCAGCAGACCTCTCATGCTTCTGCTGCACAGAGCTTCAACATGCATCAACAATATCAACAGCCAAGCCCTTATGCTGCTGTGCAAAGTGAGTTAGGAAATTCTCATCACGTTCGTTCTCTGGAACAGCACGCATAGGTATCAGCCTAGTCTTTGATTATTATAAGCAGTGTCGATGATAGGTAGCTTTTGTTCATATTCATTGGCCTTGTGGTTGGTACATTTTGCTAATATACGGAAGTAGCTAGTACCGATCAAGTGCATATTATGGCAATTGTGTTTATGCTTTGAGGATCTATGTATGATCCTATTTCTCGAGTTTCTAATTGATTGTTGCTCGTAGCCGTTAGCTCTGTAGTGTTTTGTTCTTTGTTACAGTTAAATAACAATTAGCGGGAGTGATGATTGCATAAGCTGCTGAAAGTGCAGAATGATGGGGTCTATTTACGTTATGATTACACATCTGGAGGGTTCACTCACTCGGGTCTCTTTCATTCACACTAGTCCCATCAGCATTCATTCTTTCATTCGTTTTATTCTCATTTCAGGATGAAGGGTTGGCTGACCACACCGGTCTTGGGTATCCCATATAATCAAAGATGGATTAGGTGTTTTCAAAACAACGTGAAGACTTAAATAGTTACAAGGAAAAGGGCGAAAAGGTTCAGAGCTGGATATTGATGGGATAGAAAGAAATCATGTGGGGATGCCTGAAGCTCCATTAGAGATACTTTTGATGATTTTCATGTCACAACCAAAACCATTCATAGAAGGGGTAGAAGTGTAAAAAAACTCAAATTTAAGACAAAAAAAAATATCTAGCAAGCCTGACTAGAATTGTTGGAACTGATGATGATGACACACTGAGATTGATACCTTTTAGATGTACCAGGCGGGCCAACCAATGGAGCAGCGGCGGATTTGGGAGTAAGCTTTTCTTTTAGATGCACTAGGTTAATTGGACTTTTCTGAAGATCACGTGCCCAATAGATGCGTTTAATCAAGTTGGACCGAGCAGGGGGCGACTCCTTGTCTCAATCCGGCCGTATCTAAGAGCGAAGTAAGCTGGGTTATAGGGTCTGAGTGATTCAAATCCAACTTATTTGATGCCTCTGCCAACATGCATGTCGCGCTGCCTGCTGTGCAACACTCTTGATGGTGCGGACAGGACCCTTTCAGTTTAGGAAACTACACCGTTTCTCTTAGGTCGTTTCAAGGCAGCTTTAAGCACTTCAAGCAAAGGTTTAGGTGGTGGAGTTCATGTGGGAGAGAAAGCTCATCATCAAGAGAGATGGGAAATCATCATGGAAAGCTCAATGGTCAAGGTTTGCCGAGAGTAGATACCTTGAAGTGGAATATGGAGAATGTCATGGAAGAGTTTCGTGGATCAAGCTAAAGGGGGCTCTTAATAACTATAACATGGCTTGCCTTTTTGAAAACAAATTCGAAGAAGAAAAGGACATGGCAAACTCTAATATTGAGGCAATTACGCAAGGACAGCCAACAGAGTAATAATGAAGGTTTTTAGGATCAATACCAATTAGAATTTAGAATTTAGAAACATGGTTGTGGCAGTAGGGATTTCGCAGGTTCAGATTTAGATAATTCTTCTACTGCAATGAGATTATCAAGGGTGGGTGGTTGGCAATGATGAAGTCAAAACTTTTGTTTGAGGCGAAGTGGTGAATTATAGTTAATTAATGATACTTTAATTAACTATACAAAAATCAGTTGCTTAATAAAAGTCCATCTAATCAATCCGTGGGGAAAAAATGGATCCAACAAGCTATTTTGTAGGAGCACAAAAGATAAATATATGAAAAAAAATCAAATTGGTATGTAAAGTTAACGGGCAAAAATTAATTTCAAATTAAAATTATATGTGAAAAAAAATTGGGTCATTTACGATTCGCCCATATAATAACAAATTAGAGGTTACCACTATCATTAATCACTATTGCAGTTTTCTCGGACTAGTAGCCAATGTGTGTGACTATCAAAAGGCTTATGTTGATTACTAAAATGTCATTCAAACAATAACTCACAGATGAACCTTGAGATACAAACATGTATCTTGAGAAAAATAATGGATTGAATTTTTCATGTATCTTCAGAAAAATCTTATAAATAAAATACAAAACTATATCTCGAGATACAAATTCATGTTGCAATTTTACTTAAAAACCTTCTTATTCCTCAAAGCAGAAAAAAATGTTGGGGTTGGTGGTGGCTGGTGGCGATGATGGAAAAAGAAAATAAATCAAGCAGATAGGGAATGGAGTAAGAGAAGAGGAAGCAATGGTTGTCCGTCTCACAATAAACAAAGAGGAAGCATAAAGAGGAAAGAGTCGGGGCAAGTCGTCAGCATCGTAGAGACAGATAGATAGAGGAAAGGGTGGATGGCGTCGTAGGTGGGCAAATCATAAATAACTAAAATAAATTTCAAATGTCAGTAGGGCACTTGCCCC